>JYFJ02003248.1:0-44556 GCA_000934665.2 Catajapyx aquilonaris | reverse complement strand
GTTTTAAGAGCAATGGCCAAGTTACAGCAAGAGAAATTCCATTAAAATCTTTCGATGATTAAACTTAAGGTCGACCTGGAAAAATAAAGTTAATGGTTTAGGTTGAAGAAGTTCAGAATGCCAGTAATTGACAACGACGTTGAACTTGGCCGTATATTTCAGATCTCACCACTTTTTACGGCCAAGCAGTCAGGAGAACTTGGCCTTTTTTTACAGAAAGGTTTTTGGTGGGTTCATTATTTTCTCGCAGGTAGATAATGATGTTTCATCTTGTACCGTTTGCGAATTATCCTAACAGAGCACACTGGCTAATACGTATTGCGAGATGTAAGATGAACTCTCGGATGGCGTCGGATTTGTGAGCATATATCTTGACAACAGCCGACCTTAGGTGTGAGTAATTTCCATGCATGTAATTCTGACCGACACAGTCTTAATTACCCCAAAATGAGAGAGTTCCGCTATTCTAATTTCTCACCTGTCAGCCACTCTCATAATGCAAGTCTGACGCTATAACTGCACGTCATGAGTCTTCACTGCGTATGCATAACGCGTTCTCGACGTCGGGCTAATTCCACCAAGGTCTGGTATCATCTCATCTCCCCTGACTGTGATAGCAATCCTTCTAAAATGCAATCCAGTTTTAAAAGTTAGCAGACTTTGTGAGCGCGGGAATTTTATAGCGTGCAGCTAGATCATTTTTGGGTCTACTCTAGCCTGTATAGGGTTCATTGTTGAGAAAGGGACAGGTGTGGCCTGTCCCAGGTCTGGGCATCAGGTGCGGTTGAGTCCCACAATGGCCAAGTAGGATTAGCCTCCCTAAACCTGTACATAGTGAATGTAGGACATCAAAAGGGTCCTGCCAAGAGGCTTTTGAGTTTAATTGATGAGCCAATGCTAGGAGCCTAAGAGAAGTTATAGGAGTCTGTAGTGTCCCTCCGAGAGATGGAACAGTATATACGGATAGCACTGGAGAAAGGTATCAACCACAGTCTATAATGCATTGGAAGGCAAAGTGGGTTGAAAGGTCTCGGGTTCGATTCATGGCCCCTCGTGCTGAGTTGGGTTGTCTCCGGATTCGTCTCGGGAGGGATTTAATTAATGGTGATGTAAATCAGGGTAAGAAATATTTATGTCGCTCTTGCTTTATGATGTACCACTACCCAATCTCACAAGCACCAAATACTGCGAGTCTGACTCACTATTGGCACGTCTTCATTAATTTCTACTTCATTATAACTATAGGCGCCTGGTAAATGTTGCACCACTAAGTTTGCAAGTTGTGTAGATCTTAGTCACTGCCTGCCGCATGGATGACTCTTTAGTTTGCTTCACGGGGCGTCAAGTAACAAAGATCTGGCAAGTTCAACATATGAACATAAGGCGTGATAGGTGGGGGGAAAACTATAGTCATAATTTTTTGTCGCTCATAAAAAGTTCCTTCAAAGATTGGCAAAAGAATATGTGCAATATTAGTGTGTTATTCGTATACTGTACGCAGTACGTGGTTTTTGCTTTTGCAGTACTATATTTTTTTACCCATCTTACATGTTTAAGTAGGTGGCCGTTTTTTCCAAAATACTCCAGCAGTTTTTTGTTCATTGCTAATTTACAATAGTCCCTGTGCAGCTAACTCGTCTTCAATTATACAAGAAATTTCACAAATCACGCAGCATGATTCCAGAGTAATGCATAAAACATTTGAAGCCCTTGTGGTCTCCTTCTGTCGAAAAATTGGAATATATAGGCTAGATGGAGTTCACTGGCTCAGTTTGCACGCGATACTGACGAACCTTCCTAAGAAAACCTTGTATGATATTACTTTACTTCATACACTTAGGTAATATTAAATGACAGTCAAATAAAATGTTTTGCCGTAAACCTAGTAAGCAGGCTTGAAAGTAATTTCTTTCCCAATACCTCATTAGAGAATAGGCTTAAAAGCTGCATTTGATTCAAACTAGTAAGATAAAACTATATGAATAGTAATGGCCAACAGAATATTACAGTAAGATATTTCCTATATTCCCACACCTGAAGAGTTACGATCACTGCGCTTATTGCATTTTCCGAGACCCACTGCAGGCCGTCATGTTAACCGGGTGTGAGATTTTATTATGGGCTTAAAAGCTGCACTGATTCGAACGGAGCCTGCACACAAGCCTTGTTTTAATACCACTAATGAGGTCTCATATTGTATTCCCTTTATTGAGAATGATCAAATGCTTTTTTGTGGTTAAGGGATTTTTTTTGGCCTATTTTTAGCTAATTCGTTTATACTTTCCCCTCCGGATGCCAACGTCGCATTGCCGTACTGATTTTATCTAGGCCTATAGGCACAGTGAGTTCCAACTTTTTCTTGGCATCCTTTCTCAAATGCAGTGGTGCATCAAATATAATACAAAATCCTACTTGAGATTTTCCAGGCAGTATATAGTCTTCATGACATGACTCTATGCATGTTATGTGTAACAAAATGCTTTTAGGATGTGATGTAAGTCGTGCGTATACTGTATATAAAATCATAATTCTTGTGAGCTTCATTTCGTGTACGGAATTTTTAATAATGCATACACATTTCGGATGTATATCATTCAGGGCCATCCAGGTCATAGGTGCCATTTGGTCTCCGACATATAAAGATAATGAGCTTCAAACGCAATGATTAACATATCCTGGCAATTATGCTTCCCTCCCAATAGCAGCCTCATTACCGCGTACCGGTGCTTCGATGTGATGGTACAGTACACAGTATCGGCGATATGAGAAATGAGATAATGTATTCACTGAAGAATGCTAATTGCGTAGTAACAAGGCTGGGGTCACCAAGGAATTCTTGCACATAAAGTGATCCTCTGGTATCCAGAAGTTGTAGAGCGTTGCCATTGAAGTATTATTATAGCCCTATACAGAACACCATGTACAGTATATCACTGAAACAAACGGAACATGTGTTCCTTTTTTGATGAAGTTTTCCAGGTATGGAGCGATATTTTACCAAAGGTCCACCAATTTATCCTGTGAATTATACTTTCCTACGACCAAAGGCGGCTTACAGGTGGCCCTGCAGTGCCAGGATAATAATCTTAACTCTTTTTACGTACAGTATTCTGACACTACTGAGCACCGGTCGTCGCGTCGAGAATGAAATTTTCAAGATAACCATTGGAAAAATAGCCCTCCACCTGAAAAATGTAATCAAAAAAGGAACTGACAAATGATCGTATACTGTATATATTGCCATAATTCCAAACTGTGCCAAGCAGCCCAAAATACCCATTTGTACTCTCCTCATTCCTACATTGTAGCCCCGGCTTTAACGACATGAAGAGCGAATTGTTCCGTAACGCCAAAGTGGACAGACTTGACAATCATTAGGTCTCCATCTCCTTTAGTCTCTAATTGCTTCCAGTCTGACCTCCAAACTCGTCAAGTGTCATCTAGCCTAATTAATTCTCATTAATCAACAAGTAGGAAGACGCATATACAAGAAACTTCCTCCGAGAAATTCACCTGATTATTAGATTATATCACCTTTTCCTGTCTACTGCTGCTAATTAATTCCAAGTCTGATTATAGCTCACCCGTGATATCGGTATAGCCTAATAGAGTTCATGCATATATATTTTCAGGTGAGTGGAAAGGACACTACCGGTAGTGGTAATCGATGTAGGGAATAGCGTGCCATGTAGCAGTGACCGTGGAAAATACGGACACGAAAGGGAGGTAGGTTGTCATCTACCCATTCACATGATCACACCCTATAGAATATTTGAAGTTTTGCTTTACCTGAGGATGGATCCATAACTAGCCCTAGAACTTGGTGTAATATATGGTGAGATAGTTGTGACCAGAACTTGTCAGAAAAAAAATATCGACGTGCAATCACAATGGCGGTGTAAAGAGGGATCAGTAATGCTATCTCTCACGCAAACTGGATAAAATTGGTTAACAAGAACATTCCCACCTCGTGTGTTAAGCAGTTGTAAATAATTGTAGAGCATGGGTTTGGGTAAGATCTGATGGTTTCCAAATACATTTCAAAATAGCTACCAATAATGTTTACTTCGTTAAGGATTTTGCTGAGTCCGTTAAACTAAAGAACGGTATGACGTCACGTTCAGCCCCCCTCTGCTCCTCCAATCATGTTCCCGATTAGTTCTGCAAGCATGCTCAGAAAACACGGCTGCTGTGACGTCATATCGTTCTTTGGTTAACAGATTGTATAAACTATAAATAAATACTTTTCGCAATTTAAACGTTTTACCAAAATTGCTCTACATGTTTCATTTTTAAAGTAACTCTACTTTATACTTGGTATATTGCCAAAACACTGGCAATTCGAGATTAGTTCTCAGGTACCACTGTCAGACCAGTACAGCTCATTCACCACAACTCCACTCTTGGGTTGGCAGGTTCGCATATGTAAAGGGTCGCATGAACATTATTTACTACCTCGGACTCGACCATATATCATCCTTCATTCCTATTATTTCATGCAAGATGCAGGTTCTGGATTTAATCTTTTTTAGATTTATAGACAAGTCACGCGACCTTTCCTGTCACACTTTAACCGTGTTAATATCTCACGAGACTTGACGCTTTCTCCTGCTGTATATCACTTCACTTGGTTGATCCTTCCTGTGAACTTTACTTTCGTCTCTTTTTCTTCTTATACTTTTTTTTTCCTGACCACCTTCACCTCCTAACATTGTGAAAAGCAGGTCCCGGATGGGAGTTCTACAGAGACCCACCTTTTCTGTGCTGACTGAATAAAACAAACTCCTCACGTTTCTGACATTCTCCCTACTTTTTTCTTTCTTTACAACGGAAGTCACAGGGAAAAAATATCAGCTCAGCTCCTTTTCAGAGCTTTCGTCACCTCGAAAAAGGGAGTGAGGGATTTATTCGCCTTTCAGGAAAAAAAGGAAGAAATGAGGAATATCACCTTGCTTTTCACTTTAAGGATGTATATGAAAAGAGAATATACGTACTTGATGGCTTCGATCATCTCCAGTCCCATCATGACGCAGTTGGACGCATGGTTTGGACGTGACACTGGCAGTCCTGACACGCAGTAGTAGCAGTCACCCAGAATCTTGATCCGCATGCACTGATTGTCCTAAAATGATATCAAGACATAATGTAACAAACTCCCAGCATGCAATTTAAGCCATATAATGTATGCAAAAGTCGCATTCTCTCTCAAACCTGACTCCTTTAATTGGAATCGACGGTATAAGAAACGTCATTTTATAGCCCTTCATTCCTGCTCATGGCGGAGCAAAACTCGAGCGAAACGGGATCTATTTGAAATTCAAATGCAATTTTCAAGGAAACGTACAGGGGGTATGGAATAGGGTTAATGTCCACGACGACATGTCCCCAACGCTGTAAATTGCTCCTCTTTATGACGCTCATCGTATAATCTCACCTGACACTCATTGAAAAATTTATGTCCGCCTCCCATCCATGCATCAGCAGCCCAACTTTTCAGCAACGGATATGAATAGTGTTTGCAGATTTTCTTTTGCCAAATTGGAGTATTACGCCCAGTTTTTACCGCGTTGGGATTCGGCTTCTGGCTGGCAGTGCAATTAGCGGCAACACATAGTGAGTACGAGTGGGCGTGCAAATGAACAAATTAGAGAGATTGGGCTGGCAGCGATGTCGCTTAAAGAGCCAAAGAGGCAGAAAATCACATCGTACCGACATGCAACATCAAGGGAGATAAAAGCCTGAGATGGGCGTTTTCTGAGTTGGACGTGGATAATTCACGGTACGTTTCAAATCGATTTGTTTCGGCAAACAGAAACTTGGGGGAAAAAACTGGCGGGTTTAATGAGCTGATCATAGGAGTTGGAGTAAAATCAATTGGGTTTAAAGTTTTCTAGCTGCACGGTGAATTCAGAATAGGTTTTAATATTCTGCGATGGAAGTCGGCGGTTAATGTAAAGGAATAAAATAGCCGAGATATAGATTGCCTGGAGGGTGGATGAGAGAGGATTATATTCCGTTGTTTTTTGGCATTAGGATCTATCGATTTAAAATTCATGTAGTATGTCCCAGTCTTTAAAGCAACATCTCACGACGCAGATACACCCTAAATCATACTGATACAACATTTCTACACATCTCTTGAGTATCATGTAGATTATCAGCCATTAATATTCAGATTCAGAGAGTGAAATAAGTTCATGTGCCGGCAAGGAAGCCAATTTAAAAAGTTGATGAGACATTGGCCCCTTCTGGAGGCGATTGTGAGGATGACGACATAGTCGTATAGTGCTGAAGTAGATGAAATTCTTGTTGTGTGTAGGAGCGCAAAGACCCCCATATTTTGAGTACATCAAAATAAGTCCCATTTGTGTACGGGACTTAAGGTTTCTGCCCATGTGTGCTAAAATTCCATATGAAACATGAAATACATTGCTGGTACACAATCACGGGGATCTCAATCAAGGTTACAATACATTACGGACTGCTCTCATACAGTAGTACAACATTCCGGGTTCAAGAAATGTTACCAAGAAAAAGCCCGTCAAAATCTTATCGGAATTCTAGCGGAAACAATAAAATATCGAATTCCTGCACGAAATGTCAGCAAAAAATATTAAAATTTCGTATCAATTTCTTTTGATGCAGGCAAAAAAATGGGTTCTTGTCCACACACGTTATGCTCATTGTGAACTTTTAATTATCCATTTATAAAGTGCAAAATGGTAGCCTGACAAATATTCAGTAATACTGTAGTAACCGTATAACTTACTGTAGAACTTAACGAAAAGAGAGACATACAGTACATCCCACCATGTCGTCTCTCCTCTTTCTGTCTTCCCCCCCTTCCCCTTTCCTTTCTCCAGGTTCCTCCAGGTCAAAAATATGTTGATTCTTGGTAACAAAATAAACAAATGTCATAATTAAAAGGGCATTAAAACTGGTATAAAACAACCGATTTGGCACTGGCCATCCTCGGCTGAACCAGATGCTCCCTTTTAATGATCTCATATCAAAATAATGTGATGCAGCTAGCTTGGACTGGGTATGAAACTGGTATGCATGCTGGTGCAATGCCCATCATTATATATGCAAAAACTTGTCTGCCAAGCAATCTCGCCAACGCATTTTGTGTCGTATATCTTCGAAGACGAATAAGAGAGGAGTGTATTTCACTGCCCGGCTCGGCTCAGCCTGAGCAATTCCTAAAGCTTTATAAAATGACCCACTGATGGTCACTCCTATCAGGGTGCAAACAGAAAACCAGAGAGAGCCTAAATCATGAAGAACTCTTTAAAATTTTATTGCTTCCTATAAATCTTGCACGGCTTTAAAGAGTGAGGGGAGCGATTACATGGACGCAAATCTTAGTGATCTTCCACTATAGGCGCGTTGAGTATTGGGTCGTAAAATATTATACGATCAATAATGCATAGCTAACTTACGAGCTCATTAAAAATGGCATTTATTATTTTGAGAAGATGCGTTGCAAATTATTTTGTCAATAGACCGGAAGGAAGCCACGTTTCTGTAATATTACAATATATTATCTTGGTTGTGCTATATGAGTAACCGGATGGTCCTCACGAATTAATTTCAGTGCACCAGGTCTTAGGTATAATTATTTTCCCGTCATTTACAATTTCGCAAAACATGTTTTATTGTTATTCATACTGTAATAAAAAGGGACAAAAGAATTAACAGCTAGAGGAATTTAATACTCTTCTCATTTCTCCAATAGCCGGAGATGTGACTGTGGTTGCCGTAATCAGAACTAACACTATACTGTACATGTATATTTCTCATTCAGCGTTATTGCTGAAAGTTATTTTCTTAGCTACCAAAAAAAAATGTGTCTCAAACTTTGACATTTTTACAAGTAATTCTTTGGAGTAAAGTCACAGATGTCATTGTACACTCTATATTATAAGAAATAACTCCTACATGAAAGGTATTGATCGAAGATTCGAGAAGGAAATACGATTACACCCGAGGCGCGAAAAAATTTCCCAGCTCCTTCCCACGCAGGTGTATATAGGTAAGTAACATTCTGCCATCTCTGCCCCAAATTGGTGGCACTTCCCCATGTGGAAATGAAAGTGGCAGCACCGGCCTCACAGAAGCAAAATCTAATGGAGCCGGGCAGACAGAGCGAGCGTCACCTCGTCTTAGAGAAGAGATAGAGGACTGTCCTACGACAAATTGCTTTTGTTCCCTGTCAATTAGAAAGGGGTGGTCCCTTGAGAAGGCGATAATCAAGCGAATGACGGAGGTGGTTGTAACCGATGACAGGTGGGGATTTTTCACTACTATTTTTATGTGGGTAATGTGGCTTGTCGATAACTATAGTATACAGTACATCTATATGAATGTTAAATAAAAGCACAAATCATTTAAAACATATGCGTTTAATCCATATGTTGCTGCTAATTATGCAAAGTGTGAATCTGATATCACGTTCATTCACTCGTCAATAGCACAGCAGGTTTACAGGAGTCTGCACCTTGAAGTATGGAAAAAAACCAGAATCTGTACTTTAGTGTGATCGATATGTTTGCAGTAATATCGGTTTGACATACCCTGGAGCCTTCTGCAAATCTCGCGAACGAGTTGTATAACTTCTTACAAATATCTAGATGTACCCTACTGTGAGTGGGATAAAATATGGGAAGAATGATTTCACACTGGTTTAAAAGTCAAGGGCGATAGTATTATTTCAATGTAAAGAAGATCTACTAGTTTTGTCACAATGCTGAGGCAATCCAGCAATATATTTTTTTCATTTGATGCCCATATAGAACAATATATTTTCAATAGAGTGGGCCTGTATAGTATGAAATGGCACTCAAAGATCAGAGAAATGGGCTTGACTCGAGCGTAGAGTATTGACTGAAGAGGAAACTAGGGCGAGAGAGAAAGATCGCAAAATTGTGAAGGCATATATCTTGCATAAACCTGATTAATGATATTGGATCTTTAATATGCAAGAAAAAGTTGCCTATACAATCGCAGGTACAGTACAACGTTGAAATGCTTCACAAACTTATCATGTCCATTTTGTATAAAATACATATCCAGGCAAAATTCTTAATTATGCTCACATTCCGTAATGATTCCGACAACATCCGACGAGGAACTTCTAGGGAGGAGATAATCACTATGATATTTAATATCAGCAGATACCTGCCAGATAATGAACTTCAAACACATTCTGGATGGTGGTGTGAAATAACATGGCAGGCATGGTCTTCCCTGAGATCTTGCCTTTATTAATTTTGAAGACAAAATCGGAATTAATCTAAATTACGTACAGTCTCATTCGGTGTATGTGTGCTTAATAATTACAAAACACAAAGCAAAAATCTACACTAACCTGAGCGATCTGATCGAATCTTCCAAAAAGCTCGTTGAGGGTGTGGACCAACTCAGATGCACTCAACTTCTCAGAAAGTGGAGTGAAGTTCACAATGTCTGCATAAAGAATGCTGAAAGAACAAAAGATTCAAGCGAACTTTACCAGTAAAACTATACAAATGAAAACAAAAACCAATTCCATAAGGTTATAGATCTCAACTTCGCGGCACCAGCTATGAGATACCGGTAACTCAATAAGGGGATAGCCACACTGGAGCGACTTCAAATTGAATTTACCTTGCAGCACTTGGGGGCATTTAAGGAGGCCAAATCTTGTTACAGGAAGGTGTATCGTTCTACTTTCAGGACAGAAATGTCTCTCTTGATGATATTAAATGCCATCCTATATTTGTACCGCGCATTACAAGCTCTATATGGTTGTAATGCATTTTCAGAACTTGCCATATTTTAAGTGGATTTGTCTTCTTCATACACGCATCGTGTGTTATTGTTGCTTTAGGCAATATTCTACACTGTACGACAATAATGCATGCAATTTTACAGTGGAATCAAAAAACATGGTCATAATTAAAAAATTAAAAATTAAAATCGAATGAATATCAAATGAACTCTCAGTCGCCCACATGTGTACTCCTGCGGAATATCTGATGTTGAACGTTCAAGTTGTGAAAATAAGCAAGCCAGACGCTATCAGAGAGTCAAAGCAGCCAGAGTACATTTGATTCAGCGAGTGGAAGGAATAAGATATACAGCACTTGCAATAAGGTTAGGCCAACAGTTTTACTCGTCTCATTAGCTTTAATTAGTGCGGAATTTACTCCAGTTCTAAATTGTTCCGCACGAAACTTTGCAAATATTAGGAGCCTTGTGTCTCAACTTCTGCATTTGATTGTCATTGCGAGGTATCCCCTACTGCTTCCTCCGACCGCATCCGAAAGGCCTTTGCAAATTCGAGAGCTGGGGCCCTAATAACATTAAATGGATGCAGTAACTGTTATCAACAGCTGCAAACCTCCTTTCGCGTTAAACATCACAGAATGGATCGTCTAGGGGGCTTGTATACAGTATATGAGCCATGCTCAACAGAGTAGTTGTGTTTGCTCTAGCGGTCACTGTAGCGTGTAAAGCACGTCCATTACAACCAACAATAGCTCTTGAGTGGGTCAAAAAATCAATGGAAAGTCTATGATTCATGTGGGTTGCTTTTGAAATTCCACCCTGCTACCTATTACGCAATTTTGTGCGAATCCTTGGCAGTGTTTAAATTACCGTCCAGGTACAATGTGTCATCACCGGTGTCTCCATTAATCAAAGTCACGTTTCGCGGTTGCATAATAACACCATTTTCCTCGTTGATGTGGCTGACGGTGATTGATCGCGTTCTTGTGTCAACTCGTTGTTGATTCCACACCATTTTGCCCAAAATTGTGCAGAAAAATATAAGTGCAGATAGGGATTTGCAGCCCCCATTTTCAAAAATTACGCCAATTTTTTTGTACAGTCATATGTCAAAACAATGCTTACCTGACATTATTGTGGCGCTGAACATACATTTCGTGGAAGCGAGGTGGTTTGCTTCCTTTCTCCTGACAAGCATCTGCCATTTTGAGCATCAAGCTCCGTTTCACCTGCAACAAGTTAAAAAGGATATTCATAATAAATGATAGAGCATGAATTCGTGTTATAGTCGCTGGCTCAGGCTGCTGTGACCATAACTTATGTATGGCTTCTCAACCAGCGCGTGACACGTTTCATTTGCACTCCTCCGAGTCACTTTGGAGCCCTTCCAGGCCTGATGTTATTACAATTCTCCATCATCTCGCAGGGTACTGAGTACAGAACAGCCATGTATAATAAACGTCACATTTCCCTTTGTTGCCCTCGGTAATCAACTTGTTCACGCAATTTCCGACCCACGGAAGGTATATGAATAACCAACGCTGATGTATAACTCCAAGTTTGTCTCGTCCTAATGACTACTGAATGTTTTAACACCTTTTAAAGTTATGTAAATTGGGCAGGAATAGGATACTGTAGAGTACAGAAAATTAATATAAACGTTTTTTAAAACCCTTTCGCTGTCTTGTTGTCCCTGACCATCACATCAAGATATCATTTTTGGGATCTGGGTAATTATTCATTCTAGTAAATGGCTACAGGTTCCTTCACCAACCTGAGTGTTAAACAAGGTTATCAGAAAGTTCGAAACATCCACGATAATGGTGTGATGATATCAAACCGTGCAGCAGTTGTAATAGTAGACTTTTGAAAGTGAGTAAACAGTTTTTCATTGAAAATTATCCATCACGACTCTCGGGTTAGCATGGTACTGTATGCTGGCCTTGACATGATGTTTGCACTCAGCAAGCTCGTATGGGATATAGCGGGATCCGCTGCAGCTTTGACAAGGATATCGGCTCGGATATCGAGTAAGATCCTTTGAAACGCGCTGTACACGATCTCATCTGAATATGCCCCATTATAGGCAATACATGTCAATAAATTCGAAAAGTGTACCCTGCTTATCATGAATTGACAGAAAAAAAAAATCAGCAGAAATATTGCAGTTCAAACTGCGCTTTGTTGTCTGTACTGTAAGAATTGGGGATGGAGGTTTAACTAGGACCACCATTAAATTATCGACAAGTTTTATGCTACTACTAGCAGCATTATGGACAATGTTAAAAGTTCAAAGTTAAGGTAATGGAACATTGTAGCATGGTATTTTGAATGTGTTTCAGTAGGCTACCAGCCCGAATCACTTGAATGTCAAAAACATTCATATTTCCTCTCAAAGGCATTGCATCGAAACTAATTTATCGCGTGTTCCTATCAGCATGAAACATATGCAAAAAAAATGCTTGTAGTGGTATCTAGATCTGACGCAGGCATATGGCACAAGTACAATAATAAGCAACGACCAGCTGAAAAATCATCAAAGCGCTTCAAACACATACAAGGATTTTTCATTGAAGCTGCTCAGCAAACCATATGTTAATCTGCATTCTGTTCTTTGTGCAAAATCTATTCAGCTCCTCTTTTTTTTCCCCAACTTTCCGGGTCTGCCTCCGCTCCACCCAAATCCTCTCGACATCTTTCCGAAACGGGAATTCTGCCTTTCAGCTATAGTAAAGGAAAGGAATCGGCTCACAAATTCAAGTGGAAGACCAAAGGGACGTGTAAGGACCAGGATTTAATATTGACTAAGGGAGTTTGCAGAAAAGTGAGACCTGCTCGAGAATTTTAGGTTTCGTGTTCCAAGTTGCATTTCCTATACGGTTGGGATGGCGAGGAGACACTTGGTCAAACACTAGAACAGTTTGGGCTCAGGACATAAAAGTGTGAGTACTATACACTCCTACTATCGTGTACCTATATTTTTCAGTGAAAAATCTGGAAAAATAAAAGTTAATATTCAGAAAATGTGAAATTGTTGTGTGGAAGGTAAAATTTAATAGATATGTACAGGTGTGGACAATACTGTACCAGCACTAAGTGGCTATTACAAGTTCATTTGCATTGGCTCCATAATTTGTTCCCAGCAGCAGTCAGTGTCAATTCAGCAGGGGTGGTTCATGGGTCAACAATGCACTGTTTGATCGAATATCGTGGAAGCCTATAAGTAAAGTTAAGTGCCTTACATAATTCATGTCGCTTACAAAATGTATACGTTACAGAAGCAAACAAAATGCGAATAACATTTTCAAAATGATGTGAAACGTACACCACTCGCATTGTATTTGTCATTATATTTTCATGACAGTGACAAATAGAGTAGTGGTATTTTGCTGGAATTGGCTCTTTGCATAAATAGAGAAAATACCTTTTCCTTAAGACGCAGGCCAGTAGTTCTCTCGCAGTCACTTTAATGCAGTCATGCTTATTTTAGCCGGGAGTGGTAGCCACATTTGCTATAAATATTGTAGTTTCTCATAAGGCCTGCGTATTCAGGATTATGCATGCATTGCCCAAGTCAACATTTCCAGAGAGGCGTAAGAGGACATGTTATGAATTGAGTAGCCTTGCAACCAGTTCAAAGAGAAGCAGCACACCACATCATTCTGACAGAAGGTTACGATTCAAAAAACGGATGTCTAAAAATCGTAAAAGCCTCTCATTTGTGCATTTTGCATGGATTTAATACGTTCCTAACTGAACTCGAGCTTCAATAAAACGGCGGTATTTCCCCCACATATTTGCTCGCACAAGCATTCATGATGGGTTTGGAGTGCATGGAAGGAGGTTCCAATCGTTACTGGAATTCTACCAATATTTTCCTTGGCGGGAATCCCATTAGACCGGTGGCCTCAACATCCCCACGAGTGGTCATCTCTTCAAGGGCACTCCTAAATTTCAATTTCCTTCCTCAAAATTACATTCTGGTTTCCACAATTTCCCCGAGCCCTTCAGGGAGAGTCAGACAGAGTTTTCCTTCCCTTCAACCCCATCCGCAGCCTGTGTGGATTTTTTTATATAAAAAACCTGGCAAATATACTCTACACTGTCATTTTGATATAGGTGGAGTTCTTTGATCCTGAAGCACAAAAGCCTTGTCTGAGCTATACCAGACGCGATGTTTGTTACATATAACGGATACCGTGAGAGTAGGCTACGGTTTTCTTTAACTATTTAAGACTAATTTTTAGGTCACGAAATCGTTATTTTATGGGGGGAGGTGTGGTGGCCGTGATGGTAACGTCTCGGCTTGCTGTGTGAAAGGCCCCAGGTTCGATCCCCGCCTGGGGAACTTTCCTTTCACCTGCGTCAGGAGGGTCTCTGACCTGCACCAAGGAGGTGTCTGGCAACCTAACCTCCTGGGGAACAGCACATGACCCCTTTACAGATCTTGCACTTGCACCTATGTTCCCTCCCCAAAAATCCCTACCCCTACCCTACATCCTTGTCTCCTTGCACCGGTGTATGAAGTTAATTCAGAAAATGGAGTGAAATGGTGGTATTCCACCCCCCTAAAAAGGCTCAGCCTTATCACGGGGTAACGTAAAAAAAAATCGTTATTTTATGGGAAAAAACTAAATCATATTAGTGATAGCGGCAAGGTGGTGTAGTATAGCTACCGCCACAGCCTTACATTTCAAATGTCCCGTGTTTGATGCCGGAATCGGATAGCGTATTTTACGACGTAGGAATATTACGACGTAGAATAGTTACATGATTAATTTAAGTGCTCATATACAGTGCAGGAAACTGTGCAGTAGGCCTACAGTATAACTCAGCGTAGTTCAGCAGTATAATAATTATAGTATGTTGTAATGAACTTAAATTATTTTATTTTATTTGTCGACCTGTAATGCGACCTAATAAATCGAGGTCGCATCAGTGTAGTGGATATAAATTATGCTTCCATCATCCAGTTAGGGTACTGTACATTACATTACATAAATATGCTTCCATTAGTTGGCAGGCCCAGGTTAGCATACTATTTGAGATAATATACTGTACAGTGTCGGTTAACGTAAACAATACAGTATAACTTTTCCCCCGTTATCCTGTTATTATTATTATTATTATTATTATTATTATTATTATTATTATTATTATTATTATTATTATTATTATTATTATTATTATTATGTAAAGTACAATGTGGCCAGGGCCATAAGAAAAGTTTTAAAACTAATATCACTTAAAACCTGTACTGTAAGACTTGCTGTAAGACTTGAACGATAACAAAGCATTGAGAAACGCACTGGAGCAAGCTGGGATTGATCCAACCTTCTTTCCATCATTTATTATCCAAACCAGCCGGAGGCTATAACTACAGTCCCAGGAAACCTACGCTCGCTTTCGAAATCTAAATTATGCGACCGTTTCATTATCTCCTCTCCCATATTTCAGCGAACGGAAAGATCCTGTCCAATGCAAATTATTCCGAATGGAATTCATTTCGCATAATGCCAGCGAGAATCTATATTTAGATGCCTTTTTCTCGTTACCTTGTTAGTTCACATGCAAATAACGTTTCAAAGTTACTCATAACCAACATATAAAATCTGTACTTATGGGACTGAAAGTTCATTAAAGTTAACTAGGCATGCTGAATTGTCGATTTTGACATGGAACCGATTTGCCTGCAGCTCAGCAACTTTCTAAAGCCACATACAAAACATCGGTCAATGGGAAGTGCTTTTTTGGACAAGCCTGGAATGGAATGTGACATGTCTCGACATGCGAAAAGCAATACTAGGAATCAGACACGAAAACCTTTGTTTACAATCAAGGTTCGTTTGGAATGCTGAAACCGTCCAATTTTCGGGGAAAGTATATTGTTACATAATATATTATGTAATGGCAACGTAAAACTAGTGCAATTAACCCATTTGATGGCATATCGAGGAGCGTTCAAAGTATGCCAAAGGATTATGTCCACACCCGGCAAAAAGTGAATATAATAATTTTAGCACAAATCACGTGTGCAGGAAATGGTATGGGAACCTATAGGCGGAGGCACGAACTGAGTAACATTAAAAAGTTTAGGGAATAGGCCATAATATTATTTACCTGGGGGGAAGAACCATCAAGGTCCACCTCAGGTGACACTGATGAGCTATTCCAATTTTAAATATCGAAGGCCCATAAGGTTCCATTGTAAATTGTTGTAAATTGTCAGTTGTAAATAACATTGTTGTTATTGGAATGAATTTGTACAACCGTCCATTTTACTGCAGTACCATAGATTGGTTTCAATTTCAGTGACATTTCTTCATCCAATGTACTGTATATACAGTACAGTATATTGAGATAAAATACCATATTCGATTTTTAAATTTTTGCAAGAAATGTTTTGTACCTGTTCTGTGTTCAAAATACTGAGGTGCTTGATGAGGTGTTATTACTCTACTTACTGTATGACGATATTTGTGTAGTTCCACTTTAACACACTATAAACCATGCCTTACTGTAGGCTACTTGTACAGTGTAGAATGTGTAGTTAATTTAACATATCTCCAGTTTACACCTCAGTACACGATGGAAAGTACAACAATGTAACATGCCTATTGCTAACCCCGGATATAGCCGAGACTTGCATATTGCAGAAAATTTTCACGGGTCTGGCAGCAAGATAGTATCTCCCATAGCATGTACTCAGTTGTAGTTTTCTTTTATACTGTAGCTATTTCAGATATCCGCCGAGGCGCGAGCTGTTGAAAAAAATCGCCCAGGATCAGGCTGGGTAAATGTGGCGGCAAGACACACAAATTCGACACTATCGTAAAATCGCTGCACGGACGTGGAACAAACCTTGTTCATGTGCCTCTGTGCCTCATATTTTGTTCCGTAGTTTAGTAGCACACTATATAGCGGATTGTACAAGTGGAAAAATATTGAGGCACCGATGAATTCCGGTATACCCAGGTTTCACTCACAGTCAGTGTCATTTACTCATTGTATTGTGATTCTATGTTAATATATAGAAAATAAACTGCGGAAATAGTTACGCTGTGTGTATACTGCACTTGTCCGCAGAATCTTCATCGGCCAATGTTCAGTAGGCCTATTATTCATGGCACATTTCCCATGGTATATGATATCATATGGTGCAACTGTGCCAGTACATAATTATGGCGCATGAGGCAAATGAGGAATGAGCCGCAAGCAGTGGCACTCACAGGATGTATGAAACAACTAGTGTTATATTACATTATTTGTCTGAAAGTATATGTAGCCATTTGTGCAATTAAAATAAGAACTGTATTCATTACATTAACGATACTGTCATTAATAGTGGAAGCACTATCCTAAGGCATGACACTCTTTCCTGAAGCTCACCACGAAGTGAAAATAATGAGAACCAACTTTTCCTCCTCAACTTTATCTGAAAATAGAGTGGCTATGTATATGAAACCGGTCCTCTTCTTCCTTTCTATAATGATTTCAAAGCGTGAGTAACACGAATCTGAATATCGCCGCCGGATATTCATCTCGGAGGGAAGCGTTAATGGAGTTTTGAACGGCTGAAAATTCATTTTAAGCGATCATTTGACAGGAAGAAGACCCAAGGCAATACAATCAATTTCCGCCATAAAGCCACCTGCCTGGATTCTATGACATGACGTGTCATGTGAGCTAATGCCCGAAAAATTTCGCCACATTCTCTTTGTGTGTACCAACATTCTGTCAAAAACGGGGGAAAGGTCACTGATCTGTTGTTTGGTGAGTGCAAACCCTGTACGTCAAGATATAACTATCCGAACCATAACAAGTTACAACTTTTCAGCCTGTTCAATTCAAAAAAACACATTTCCGAGCAGTCTTTCTTCTTACACCAACCACTGTTCCGGTCAAACATGGCGACCAGGACTGGTCTATTCATTTGAGGAAGCCATGGAAGTGGCGAACTAACCTCAGCTGCAATATAGGCCGGAATAACGCTGAGTAGAAGTTGCTCCTGCTGTTCCCTCTCGCATTCCAATTTGACTCTGGATTCGAGGAAAGTTCTGGTCCCGGAAAATGTCCGTCGATGTCCGGCTTCGGTCATTTGTCGGTGGTAAAATCCAGCGCCGTTGGCTGCCATCAGGAAAACGGCGTTGACTGCCACCTGGGGGAAGAGGAAAATGCCGACATGGCTGGTTTACACAAAGCCCTGAAAACGCCTGAAAAGCCTTACCCAGCAGCATAAAAGGTCCATTACTGTGGACGCCCATATTCAAACTCTGCTTTTATTAGCCTGTTTTGTTCAGTTTAGATTTTTTTATATACTGCGTTTACAATGTGTTACAGGGTAATATTTACCATTTTCGCTGCCGGATCAGGAGTGAAACTGCTAGTTAGAGTGTTATATTAATTAATCAACTTGTGTTTTTAAAAGTGAGGCGGCAATATGAGCTTGGCCTTTTTGTTACATTGTAGTCAAAGTGGGCATGTAAGCAAACCAAACAGCCGCCCATTAATGATCAAATATTAGAGCAGAGACGGGCAAATAACTGCTTGGATGTTACTTTCCAATATTTGATCAGTGTACAGTGCTTATCTGTTTCAATTCTACTACTTACATGCTCTTAACACAGTTTGTTGCGCTACAGTATTACAGAAGGAAAGTAATGGAAAGAAGTTGGAATGGCTTTTTTGCTATTTCAAACCTTCTGGCGCAAGAAAATCATGATTCACTCAAACTAACTCGCGTCTCGCCTCGAAATGTCTGTTTCTTCACATTTGAACCTGCACCTTGCTGCAAGGCGATGTTTCTAACTGAAATGAGCCTTCTGGAGGCGGACTGGAATGGGGTAAAAGAAAAAAAAGAGGTACTTGAGACGTCAGGAGCCTAATAAACCAAGTGTGCACAAGGCATTTACTGTTCCAAGTCGAGAAGCAGGGAGGTAAACAAACACGGTAAAGAAGGAGCACATTGGCCCCAGTTTGAGAGTTGGAATTCCGAGAGAGCCTGCTTTTCAAATGCTGATGCTGTCAGGAAATCCGTCTCTCACCCATCGGTATGCAGAGGGTTAGTAAAGAACTGGCAAGAGCAAGGAAGAAGATTGTGCCAGATGTCACAAAGAGTAATGTAAACTAGCCTCGTCTCCGGCTGTCTCACGACTCTCCTGCAATATATAGCCTCCCATCCAGGTCTACCACCACGGCCATCTAGTGGAAGGTGGGTGTCCTAAACGATATTTGCAAAATGGCAGCACAAACAACGGTTGAACAAGGGGACATGAAACTGAATCCATTTTCTATGCTATCAGAATATACTCAGATAACGAGCTAGTGCTTCATGCTTACTGTCAAAACACTGACCATCGCATATAAACTATCTCTGAAAATAGCCTGGGGTGTATTCAGCCCTTCTCTAGCACAGTAGCCTACTATTTGCATATCATTAGTGAACAACATCCAAATAGGAATTCTCTTGTCAAAATATTTGGTTTGGACCCTTTTACCCGTAAATAATCGGGGAAAGGTGCTGTAGTCGCGGAAATTTGTGGAAAATGTCCCTTAGGCACACATCCACCATTATTGAAGAAAATTTAATTCGTCGGTTATTAACGCTGATGCCTCAGGCCACAAGCCGGCCTAATCCCAAAATTAATCTGCCTAGCTCGTCCGCAAGTAGATTCTGAACCTGTCTTGGGTATAGTAAGCACAACTCAAAACAAATACCTAGATATTTGGGTCGTATTGCTTGGTTTGATGTGGTTTTCTGAAAGTAAAGCGTCGCATAAGGGCGGCGCGGCGCTCAACTCGGGAATTTCGGATTGTCGGTATAATAATGTCAGTCGTTTAGTTAACGTGAGATGAACTTAATTACAAAATCAAGTACATGGGAGAGATAATCCTTCAAGTTTTTAATCTCCTCTGATCATTACCGTGCAAGTAATAAGCTTGGATTAATTATTATAAGAGCTCAACATAGGGCAATTTTAAGTATAGGATGCTAGAATAATTTAAAGGGAGAAAAGTCAACCTGTAATTCTGATGCAGCCATCTGATACTGAAAGACAATTCCTTGGGGCAGCAATATTGCGAATGTAATGTGGTCATGCATGGCTTGTGTTACATTTCATTCAAATTGTGAGGTTATTGTCATCCCGAAAGCGACAGCAGTTATTCAACAAGCCACAAAAAATAGAAAAACGTATGTAAGTAATTGAGCATGCAGTGCATACGAAAGGTCACAGTAAAGTATATGAGCCTGCCGGGTTTGAAATGCGTCCCCAAAAGATGAGGTTGGTTAGGCCACTTCAAAATTTAAAAGCAGGCCATGACAGGAATACATTCCACCTCTTTCTGGCTGAAAAAGAAAAGCTTTTAAAGTGCAACAATATTTTCTGAGTTCTAAAACTATAGTGAAAGACAAGCGAGGCAAGACCACCTACATTAGCTCTTAACCTCTGTGTGTACCTGTGGGCTACTGCTGTTAGATTAAACGCTTTCGTCTCGCAAGGTCTGAAAATATGTGTAATAATATTGACAAAGTTTCCGAGATAATTTATGCAGAGGCCCTGGGTAATCCTCTTATCCGAGGTCCTAAAATGAAGTACACATTCATCGCAAGTAAAATGCAGTGCAAATGACACGTTCCGCTGGTTCTGCTGCTTCACTGAAGGTACAGCAGGGAAGGTGTGTGAGAGGGACAAAATCGAGCAGGAAAGGGCAGGAGAAGCTTATAATCCGGTTAACGTCGATTGCGGCACGGAACACAATTTTGTCCCTGCCCTGCTCCCAGAAGTATTGCCAAAGTTTGAGCCAACAGACGTGATATTGGTTCTTGAACATCTTATAGTGGGACTTCTTATTTATGACCTTTGCGTGCCATCTCGTAGTTTTTAATTGGCTTCTGAATGACGATTTTGGTAGATGAATTCATGAACACCCTGTAGAGTTGCCTCATTATCTGATGTGCAACCGATGTACCAAATATTTGAAAAGAAAAGCCCTGTTAGTTTGCACAATTGCGTGCGCCCTACGGGATTCGACATTATTTTTGCAAGACTACAAAAGCAGGACTGAAGCAGGGAAAAAAAGTACACGGTGTTTCAGAAAGAAACTGATAAACTTTTAGAGTGACCTTGTGCGAGACAGGATCCCTTTAAGTAGGGGAGGTTGGTTATTATTCTGAGCAGCCTATAGTTACCAAGATGGGCTCTTTGCCATATCCTGGAAGATATGTATCCGAACAGACACCGGGGGCAAAACTAAACTGTCTTTGAGGCAGGCTTATGCAAGATGTGCAAAGAAAATTGCATGGTATACCATTTTCACACCAAGTGTAATTATTGATATCTCAGTAATTATCTATTACAACGTAACACCGTTCATAACTGTTCAAGCATGTATTCAAGCTGTAGAACGATGTCGTATATGGTTCCACTGGGTTACTCTAAACGTTTATGTCGGTATCTTTTTGCAACACCCTGTTTAATCCAACTTGATAATTTTTACAACAAAACAGGGAGTTCGCATGAATATGGAATTATGCTAATAACAACCGTTGTGGAAATGGACCAATAAATCCTGAAACGTAGCAACAACAGATATGAAATTATGAAAGGGTCGATCGCATCTGGCCAGATATAATCACTTCTATTAAAGAGATGTAACATCTTGCATAGAAAAATATCAGAATTTTCTTTTCTTCACCTTGCATGGTGAGTCATAACTGCAAGATATCCTGTCACTATTGTAAATTCCTTGAACCAATATTTTAAAACAAAGGTGGATATAACATGGGAAAAAAAATCCACTCAGAATAGATTGTCATTTTGGCCATCATATATGATAAATTATAATCTCCATTTTTCCAAGCAGTAATTTTCTGGGAAGCGTGAGAGCATAGTAACTCTGCCCAATGCATAGGCTGAAAAATGACTGGAGGGAAATTAACGCAGCAGCATGGGAGACTCACAAAATGTGGGCACAATCAAGCTCGGGTTCCCCAATTCCAACTGTACACACATGTGGTGAAAAATGCATGACCCAGGGCAGTGGCGTAATCTGACTTCGTTACCGTTCATAATAATATTCTGGGGGAGATCGATCTGTATTCCAGGTTTTGCGTGAGGAGATTCAGAATTTACGTGACTGTATGCAAATGCAATTTCTAGACCACGTTATATTTTTCATTTCAAAAAAAAAATGAACATTGTACTATTGTGTACACACTTCCGTTATTTTGCAATCCTTTGTGAGCACAACTGCAGACAGTGTTGGAGGTAATTTATATCGATTTCTGCGTATGGTCTGCCAGTCTGGTTATAACTTCCTCACACCATTTGATTATTTTAGTCTGAGTTACGAGATGGTATCATTCTGGACAAACGCCAGACTTCTTTCATCGCTAAATAAACACCAAACGAGTTGGAGCTGACACTTGTTAAAAGTTGAAGGCTCTTACCTGATAGACGATTTGGTCGAGATAGTCATCCACAAAAAAGCAAACCAGCAGCAGATGGACAGCGGTGATCCCCAAGCTGACCAAGAGGGCCACCATCCTGGGCAGGGGCATCATTGTATGGGAGCAGAATACCAATGTGTACAAAGGCAGGAGATGGTCTGCAGCTCGATTTGGACTGAAAAGGCCAATAAAAAATAGTGTATTAGTAATACTATTCACTAAATTTTAAAATATTATTCGTACAGTGCTGGACATTAATTCCGTCCGGATTCCGTCATACTGCTAGCGGCAGAAGTGCAAATCGAAGTGATAGAGTGCGAGCCGTGCGAGTAAGAAATCGTAGCCCTTGGGTGACGTCACAGGCTGGGGACAAGCCTTTTCTCCATTGCCACCCACCCGGTGACGTCACTCAAGGCCTACCTCTTCTTACTCGCATGGCTCACACTCTGTCACTTCTATTTGCACTTGTGCCGCATCAGAAAATGTCGCAGGCAGTATGACACGATTCATGTCCAACACTGTACAGATGCTCCATCTTTCTTGTTCTCATGGAAACCTGGCGCCATCTATACTTCTGTTAAAATCTTAGTGACAGCGTATTCCATTCCATTCGCAGATTCTCACATATTGAACAGGGATTAACAAGTGACAGGTCAGCCAGGTGCCTACTTACTCAAATATTATCACAAGGTCGTTGTTTACTCGTCAAGGTTCATCAAGTTAATGGAAGCAAGGCCTGAGGTGGCTCTGCATGAATAAATCTCACCTGTTTAGAAAAGTGGCGAGAAAAATGCAGGAGGATAAAGCTGAGCAGACGATCAGGGATGACAAGACGGATATTTTTTCCTGTTGGAGGGCCGGAACTTGACATAACACGAAGAAGGTCAGGAGCAGGCCCATCGTCAGAAATAAGACGGATATCTGGGGCAGGGCATCGTCAAAATTCTGAAACGAGATTGGATATGTAAGATATGCTTTCACATATGCGGTGACTTATTATTTCATAGACGTCTACAGGGTGATACGGCTCAAGTCGGAAGGAGTTTATGAAGGTGACTACCATAAAATGTCACAAAAATATCCAGGAACTTTGTAGGACTATAAAATCCTTGCTGAAAGATTATGTAATCTCATGTGTCCTGGAAGCATTTTAAACATTTTAAAATAATTACGTCATGTATCTTTTATGTGTATACCACACATTAGGTAAATCGAATTTTGTTATTTACTTTGTTGCACATGCATGCAACAAAGAAAAGGCTTCATATAGTTTACTAACTGCATTTAACACCACAACATGCGTCATGATGTTCTCTATTACGTCATGTACAGTAACCTGGATAAACATTTGAAGTAATCCCACCTGTGCCTTTTCGTACGTTTTGCAAGGAAAATACACAATTCGCCTATTTACATATAATCGAGCAGTGCGCTATTAAACTCACAAGACCCTGACACACAACAAAATGTGAGAATTCCATTAGTACGGAATGGTGTGATAGTCAACACAGATCCCATTTTGCACGAACCGATGGCACCATGTTTTGTGACCGCAAATTGGAAACCGGAGACTATTCTATCCGATGTTTCTCAACAATGCCAGCTCATCCCACGCTAACTATTCAATGAGAGTGGGAATTCGGTTCATTTGCACACGAGCAGTACGATTCGTTTTTGGAACCCAGTTGAGTAGAAATTTCCATATCGCCCATCCATATTATTCATGTAGGCCTAAAAAACGATGGCTCCACACACACACAGCCAGCCAATCAGATAGAGGTGAGTTTGTGCTTTTTTTGTCGCAAATATGTGGTGCTCGACTGCTTACATTATGAGATGAAATTCATATATGTCAAGACCATGATTTACACCCGGTTCGCGTTTTACTCCGCAATTTTAGTCTAGTAAGCTAATTTCTCAGGCGGCCTATTCCAACCTAGCAATCTCCATTTCGGGGCGAAAAGAAATAAGCTTCATCTAAAAGTTCGCGGCATATTTTATGCCCACGTTCACCCAGCTGTGGTAGACCATTTCGACACTATAGGGATATAACACAAAAAATCGTCGTAATAAAAAGAGACCGTCCTTTGTGAGCGGGTAAGCTTGTCTAGGTGGCAACAGGAACTTGGCGAATGAAATTGCCCAAAACTAAGCTAGATCCAGGTTTATTTTTAGAGGGTACGTGGGCTGGCATCCTAAAAGAACCGCTAAGATTGTACAAAGTCAAGGAACTGCAGTACGGCAACTTCTTTTTATATAGTTGGTGGTACTGACCCATGAAACAAACCCTCCTGCGCAAAAGCATTATGTCGTATATACTGTTGATGACATATTTCCACAAGTTCCACTGAATGCTCACTAATGAAGCGTATCAAAAGGAATTGCCTTTCCAAAAATTGGTCTTTTTCATCATGTTTTTCATTGAAGAGGACGCAAATAACCTCAATGTAATTACAATTTCGCCGTATTACACACAGTACTTCACTATCATGCAACGGCCTATATTTATCCTCTGCATGCATGTAACAAAATGGTACAGGATGCAAACTGCAGCTTATCCAGTTTATTGTCCATAATTTCCTTGTCTCACAAAGGTTAGCGTATTGATTCACAAAGTTAGGGGATATATGTACATATTCCTTACCCGGTATACATATAGTATGCGATAGCACAAGAGGGAGTAATCCGCGGTATCTTTACGAAACTTGGAACATATAAATGACCATCGAGTCAAAGACTTCCAAGAATATGGTGGCTTGAGTTTAATTGCGACCCCGGCCTCACTGAAGGAATTGCTAACGAAGTGGCATCCATAGCGAGGCAGCAAAATATTAATACTTGAGCCTTTGGCAAAACTGGTTCAAGTTTCTCAGGCCCGGAATTCATTTACTCTGTGCTCTGTTATCAACTAACGAGGCACTCTCATAATACTTCTTACAACCACGTTTCAAAAGAGGATGAAACATGAAAGTATTTCTGCGACGCTGTAAGGCAATTTGTAATTTGCAGGAAACATATGGTGTTTTTGCAGGCAAATCGGCTTATCAGCATATCTTTTAAGGTCATATTTGAATTAATATACATTGTCTATAGGTACGGCTAAGATTGTAGTCCTGATGAGGTCTCCGATTTTTTTCCAGTATACTATACTATACTAATAATATTACTTCAGAAATCAACTGGAATGTGGCTTTTTTTAGTGGTGCAGTGAATAGCCTAGTAATAATTGGTGGCTGAAATGCGACTCTGTCATGAAGCTAACTCGATTAAAGCATTTTACTAAAGTTGGTTGAAATAATATAGAAAATGTTTTTCTCTCTAGTTTGTGGATATATTTTTATTGGGAAAGATTACTCTATCTAAGGCTTCTATTCTAATGTTGCATCGGAAGTTTGGGAGGAAGTTAGAGGGAGACAGCCATACACAGAAAGTGCCAAGTTTCTCCTTGATTGTCATTGGTTCTTGCTATAATTATGGTTTGATTTCTGCCGAAATGTCCGGCATAGAATACATGCAAGTGATGAGTAGCATATGATAAAGCTAGATTTATATTTTTCTATTTGCAGTGCAATCGCTGCATATGAAATTACGCATTTTTGACATTTCTGACATGAACCTCATGCTTCATTTGGCCATATAAATGTGATAAAACGCTATTCCTCAATTAGGGTACAGTTACTGTGCCGCGTAATTAGTTTCCAACATTTTGTATCATTTGCTCATTATAGTCGGAAGTTATCTTCCACGCTTATGGCGCTGGACCCGTCTAAATTTCAATGGGTATATAACTCGTGTAATATAATTATGATGACATGATACAATAAGGTTTTACTTACGTGACCATATACGAAGGCTAGCAGGAGGTAAATGGCTATGCAAATGGAAGTGACAAAAAGAAAGGACAGAAATAGCCAGTGCTTCAGTCGGACCCAATATGCTCCGTATAAGTCATCCAGTTCCAGTCCAGACTTCTGAAAATAACAGAAATACCTCGTCAGAATTTATTGTAGGTCAGTATAAGCGATATACACTTTCAAGATAATAATGTAACTTAATTATGTGTAATTATGTGTAACTTAATTATGTGACAAGTATGTTGATCGGGTGTATCATAATGATTAAGAGTTTCTGTAGGGTGAACTTAGGAGCACCAGAGGATACCTTTACCTCTGCATGTGTCATTGCTTCTCCAGTAGCCTCGTTACTATGATATATAATTATCATAATCCAAAGTCTCATTGTACCATTTCCTATGCATATCGCGAATACCGCATACTACAGTGCAAAATAGAGCGAATAGAGTGATAGAGAGGCTGTGGAGACCAAAGACACCTCCAGAGTATACGGTGTATGATGGATAAAGTGATCCTCTGATGCTCAAAAGTTCTACTTAGAATGTCAGAATCATTGGTAAGTATACGACAGCACGTGTGTTGTGTGCTCTACAGTACCGAGATATTTTAAACATGGCATGTGACATAGTTGGCGCCTGATGAATATGGATGACATTTACGCACGACCTATTATTCTCTTCGAATAATGAAAATTATGCAACTGTAACGTATGTTCCATTACGCTAAATGTGGTATTTTTCCACTGGAAAATCAACATTAGTTTTTATTGCTCTGTGCATTAGAATTATGTATTAACATCAGTCATATAATATTAATTTAACTAGAGAATAGTAATGCCATTATGAACCATTAAATAGTAGTTTTACTGTCTATTTTGTCGACTGTCATTTCATTTGTCTCCATGTCGTCAGAAGATGTGTCCATTTAAAGAAAGGAAGATGTATAGTACTGTTGTGCGACATCTGTCTGGGCTGCTGCCTTTATGCGAACCAAAATATTTCATTATACACGTTCAGTAATTGCTAAACTGCCTCATTAAATTGTTTGTGTTATTGTGTGTTAACTGATGAGTGCAGAGCTCACTCTAATTACGAAGTTATGAAATCCTCTTAATCTAATTAAGTGTACTGCGAGACCACATCCCGAATGCAAAATATTTCCACCATAAACATTCCGGATAGGGAAGTCAATTAATGCTGTTCACAGCATACTAATTTTTTGTTCCCATTCCGCATGTATAGACTTAATAACCACATTAGAGCGCATTGACTGTAATTGCAGTATGTTATGTCTATTTTATTCAATTAAAATTATTATTCTCGTTCTCTTTCTCTATTTCTACTTTTCCATGATATATTGGGAGGTATAGCGTTCATTTTTATAAGGTTACCTTCCGGATAAATCCATGGCTATATAATCGATGCTTTCACAACACTGCAGGATATCTCTTCTCAAGTATCATTTTCACTTCGTCGTGCCAACACCAGCCATTCAATTTTCTGGGTGTTTTGGAAGAAAAATTTCACCCAGATCAATTCTATAGGGATATTGCTGCTTGCAGACGTCACCATATAACTTTAATATTCGGAAAGGAATGATAGAAAAAGAGATGTGTGAAAGTCTGTAATATTATAAGCAATATTGAGATCGATTACATAGCGGTTTTTAAGGCATAGGAAATAGGTTACCGTATCCAATAAATTCTACGCGTTGCATAAATGAAAATCACGCTCTGCAGGGTCGTCTGATTCCATGAAATTAAATGGTTGCTGGGATTTGAGCAGGGTTACTGTATAACCAACAAAACTGATGTGATCAATAGGTTTTCTTGTAAAACCGAATTGATGTGTTAGAAGTGCTGGTTTATCCCTACGTACACTATATAGAGTAAAACGTAATCTCGCTTCTAGAGGTGAAAAGAAATAAAAAGCGCACTTTCACTCTCTCATAGTATACGGAACTGCTGTACATTTTGCCAACAAATCCCCCACAAAATTTCCCCAGGGAGTCACAGAGCAAGCAATTTGGCAGGATTGAGAAACCCCAGAGGGTTCAGTATCATCTGATAGGTGTTCCATTATAATAAATGTTGTCCCACAGTGCCCTCTGTATTGTGGATTGATTTCTGATTTTTGTGGTTGCTGGTTGCCTCTGCAAGCAGTTTACTGTATGACATCCCATAATTACATTGTCGGTTTTATTATATTTTTTCCTCAAGTGGCACGACATACCGGTAGTGTAGTGCTTTTCCTCTTTATACATAGTGTAACTCTGCGTTAGGGAATAACGTCCCGACCTGCAATTAATTGTCGTGTAGTAATACGCAGTCTTCAACTTCATTATTACATTCTGCTTGAGGCCAAAGTGTCAAACTAATTATTTAGCTTCAAAGAAGAACCTTATTCAAATAGTACTAACTTCCTTTCCCTGTAATCTGGTTACTAATTTAGTCTCACTTCTTTCCCGGTGTAAGGAGTATGCTGTTTGTCGCTCTTGAAGAGGGTCGTTCTGAAAACTTTTTTACTTGTCAAGCTTGACGAACTAAGAAAAAAAATCTTCTTCGAGCAGCAGCAAGTTTGAATGGATTCGAAGAAAAAGTTTTCTTTCATTCTTCCAACCTAAGAGAGACTGAATTTCGAGTTTCAGGCAATGAAGAAACTTGTGCCCCAGTCACGTTGGATAATAAAATTCTGGCTTCCGCCAAAACATATGGAACTAATAATATTTGATTATTTTATTAGACCAAACTGTACAGTACATGACAAGAAGACTTGCTGGATCAAAACTGAATACAAAATGCGAATTTTTGGGAGGGAAGAATGAATTGCAGCTTTTTCAAATATCAGCAGTCAGCACAGTGGACCACATCACCCATATTCAATGAAAAACCAATCCCACAGAGGATTAACATGTTGTGGGAAGTACTGTAACTGTTGCAACTGATCTCCCGGGAAGCTTAGCGCCTATAAACAGCAGCATAAATTTTGTGATCATCAATATTTTAATTTGTCACGTTTACATTTAACATTGTTTTCTGATAAACAGACTAATAATTATGATCTCCTCACCATGTCATTTTGATCTTTTTACCTGGAACTGCAAACTTAATATTACTATTACTGGTGACTTTATAGCACTGATTTCTAACACCGATCATAGCAAGATTAATCCGAAAATAACCGTGACTGGACAATTCTAATTTATTACGTAGCAATATTTGTCTCCCGCGCCTAATTTTGTTGGCAATTTCCCTTGAATGAGGGCCACGGCTAAATATACCTCTAACCTTCGCATGTGGCCATTTCCGCATCTCCTCAATAACTTACACGACTATTTCAGATTATATTATGAAGGATCAGGATGACATTCTTCACATATTATTATTTATGCAAAATAATTGCTGTATTAAATAATTTGTTTTTGTTTTTTATACAGCAATTTCAAGCATCATTTTGTTAAAATATGCTATTGGCATTGCTGTTGCTTTATTAGTGAAACTAAAGGAGATAGGTTCTGGTACAAATATTCTGGGGATATTTCCTGTTTTATTCGACGCCTGTCGCTGGCTCGATTAATATTCATAATGGTAGAAAAAGTGATTGTTTATGCGACCCTGACAGCGGTATAGGTGCGATGCTCGTTGCATGCCCCGTCACGACACTCAGGCGGTGTATATAGCGTCGTATATCCAAGAGGAGGATCGATGAAGCCTGCTTTGTTCACTCCGACGATCCGCTTTTTTCAACAAACAAGATCTTCTTTAAAATATCATCAGCAATTGTCTTGCCTAAGTGCTGCACACAATGGAAAATCCTTTGTGGTAGCCTCGTGGGTGATGAAGTAAGCCAAATAAGTGAACGACTTGCACAAAGTATCTCTAGATTTTAAATTCGATTCTGTGGTTATGTATATATGTCAGCCGGGAACATGTTGAATATATCTTTCCATCAATATATGTTCCGATTTCCAAATATCGTCATGACTATGTGTTGCATGTTGCATACGACTTCACCAAGGGCACAGGTGGAATTTTGCAATCCCTTTTATGATGAAGCACACACCAATTGCAGGAATATATAGTCGCATATGTAGTGCTGCAGTATCACTATACGAATAGGCATAGTGACATAAAATGGTGCAAACATTCTGCATAGAAAGTGTGGTGTGTTTACGCACCGACATCTCCGAAAGTTATTGCGCAATACGATGTATATCCCTGTAACACTTTTCGTTTGATCTCTTCGTTACGTGATCAGCATTCCCGACCCAACCTTCGACGAGGATTAAGTCGATTGCTAAAACCGACACCATACATGGTAGTCAATCGAGAGTAATCCGAGAGATGCCATGAATCAGGCAGCTTCAAGAGACACGAACCTTTAAAAGTGACATTATTAGATTTGCTATAATTATTAATTTATGAAATTTAATAATCCAACAATGTTACGCAATAATTTTATTTGCATTTATTATGTGCTTTATTATACATATTATGCTGCGTGTATCGGCGATGTAAACCATGTTTTCACTGCATAACTATATTACTAGTGTACGACCATTATTACGATCGTATGTATGTCATCATAGTCCGAATAACAGCCGTCGTCCGATTAGGTTAATGCGGTCTGATTTGCATGTCTTCACCGTCACAAAGCAGAAGTTCGTTATCTGTCCCGGTGCTCCCGCACGTGACCAGAATATATCTTCATTTGGAGTTCTTGTCAGCCTTTGGAGACATGTGGCTGTACCATCCTCTCCCCTTTTTTGGTCGAAAGCGTCACCGCAGCAGACAAAAACTCAGTTGGTTCCTGAGGGACTAGATAATTCTGGTGACGCCCTCGTTTGCATCATACTATTAAACGTGGATATTTAATTTAATAATTACACTGTACGGGCCCCTGCAATGTACAGTACTGTACATTTATATGCAGGATTTTCCAGCATCTTCCTACTTACTTTGCCTCACATGCACTGTATAAAAATGCTATTATTGCAATTACCGCTTGTTGATTACAAAATTAAAATACCTATATCTTACTCCTAGCTTCCATAATTATCGCATTATGCCCAATCAAAATTGCACAAATCACACTAGAATAATCCACATACCATTAAAGAGTTATGAATCGAGTTAAAAATTGCGGCATGTGCCCTAATTCAACAACTATCACCACTAGTAAAATGATCGATACTAGACTCCCGCCTACTAAATTCCCGTGTTAACATTATTACTTGATAGCGTGTGGAAAGTTGGATTAATAATTAATTGGCTCTTCCCCCCTGGTTCAGATTGGCAGGACCGCTTGGAAAAGCAGGAGAATTAAATTTTGATCTTGTTTTATTGGGTGCATAAGGCCTGCTTGATCACAGGGCATTTAAATAACCCTTGCGTCCCGCTAGTCGCTAATCCCCGGCTTTCCCTTGCGAATATATTTGCATACGAGATTTTGCGCAGGGCGAAAAAGCACGCGGATGATATTTAAATGAGGACTCGTCGCGTTTCCAGCCTGCGTAATAGTCTTCATAATGGACGCACATGGTTTGATTCAAATAAGAGTTTTTTTTCTCTCTCTCTGGAACTGCACAGATCAATGGGGAGTTTTCAATGGAAAGATTGTTTCTTTGATGGTTCTGGGTCGTTAATGGGGACAAAAGAGGATTAATTAGCAATTTACACAGAGTCCTGATTGTGGTAGATATGCACAAGCCAATCTGCGAAGTGCAGGAGTCACTCACTATTCTCACTGTGTTTTTAGTTACGGTATTGAAATTCCAGCTAGAAGTGAGGAAACAGGATCTAGACCTATAAAAGCAACAAATAGTAGATGATCCTAGACAGGGTTCCTTGTGAGTGTGTAAATGGCCCAATAGTTTACACTGGGTTGCCTAAACGGAGCGGAGATGAAAGTGACATAATTATCTTGATGTATACGGGAAATGCACCAGGAAGATAGTATAGGGAACATCGGATGAGAGACTCTGGCCCACTTTGCAACACTTGCCTCTCTTTGCCACGAATATAGTGGCACATTTTTGTCTCTTCAAGAAAATATTCGCTTTCTTTGCTTATCAGCAAGATGCCACGACAACAGTTGTTTCAGGCTGATAGTGTCATCCATGCTGCTGCTGTAACTCCGTCTCGGCAAAATTTTACGTATGCTTGAGCAACCAGGTCGTGCCAAAGGTAACTTTCATCTGAGGAAATGATTCGATTTGACCTTGCGCTCTTGCCACATCTCATTTGCCACAGACAAAATCCTTGGAATCTCCGATGTCGTCGTTCCAATTCAAAAGTAAAGCCGATATCTTAATCCTTCCAAGATGGTGCATAATTAAATGCGATTAGAGCTGAAGGTAACTTTTCTAAGGAATTACCGGTTTAAGCAGTTCTGGCTTAGTAGGACTTGGACACAAATACCGAGAATTTGTTCCAATTAAGGTAATCTTCAATATCGATCCCTTCTAAACCTCTGCAAGAAGTGCCTTTTTAAACAAGGAGGGATATTTCTCTGTAAACCTAAGGCCACAAGCTTAAATCATATTTAAAATTTGTATTTATGGCTCTTGCGCACCACATAACATGAATTTTGCATGTTCAAAAATTAATAACTCCACAATACCTTATAAAGATCAATGTAAACACTGAAACACTTTAGCAGTATATGTGATGACTGTTATTGTCAGTTTATTCATCTAACTTAAATACATTATTATGATATGAAGTGAAAAAAGCTCTCTGCTGGAAAATAATTTGCATATTTTCAGAGATGTGAGAGCCGTTCTATAGCACGAGTACATGGTGCTTGGTTTTTAAAATATATATGAAATCGAGCAGACAAGAGTCAATATCCGGAATTGAAAACAGGGCTTGACAAATTCCGAGCTCGAAAGTCGATAGACCACAACAGACATCTCCAACCTCTTCAACAACCGAGGGAAAATACGGCCGTTTTCACAGAGGTCTCCGGGGGGAGTAAAAAAAAGCGGCATGGAAACAATGCCCAGCATGTTGAAAAGTTTGCATATAAAGGAAGGGGGAGTAGACATGGCCAACCTCCATTTTGCAAAGTGTTAGCATTGCAATTCACAAGAGACCCGTTTCTGTTGTGTTAATGGCGTAATTTCATAGGCGTGGTGAGCTAGAAAGCGAATCAAAGCCAAGATAATTATAGTCCAGATTTATATCAATGCTGTTTTTCATTAATAATTACATTTTGCTTGCAAAATTCTATTACGAAATGTTATTCCCGAATGTCGTTATCTGAATAAGGGAATTAGAAAAATAATTACTTATGAATAAATTCAGTTCAACTCCTCTACAGCTCACATCTCATTCATTCAAACATTTACTGCCAGTAGAACCCATTCGGCAATGTATTTGCCTGTATTTGCCATTCCAATAATTATTATGAACACAAGTTCCGGTATATATCAGTTATACAGTATTATTTTAGTCCATAACACGCAATACGATGTGTATGACTGTAATCTATTATGCTAATATTACATTACAGTCAATGAAATATGATGGACGTATATATTGTTTCACCACACATGTGCGTTTGGGAAGGCTATAAATACACTCATTGTAAGTTGGAACCATTGTTTTGCGATTAGTCTCCATGTTATAATGTCGGAAGTTACATGCCAGTATTACTCGACTATAATAATTATTTAAATCTCTTACTCAGGTTTTATTAATGAAGATGTTAATAAGTAAATACAAGGTGATTCATAATACCTGTCCTACTAATGTGGCTATTATTTTATTGGCACTAATCTGATTATTTTATCAGTTTTATCATGTGAAAGGTAACTCCCGGGCGGGGATTAGAACCCGCGACCTTTCGCACAGCAAGCCGAGACGTTACCATCTCGACCACCGCATCACCTTCCCCCAAATCGTACATTCAGGCTCTGAACTGCAAAGTATCTCCGATAAATAATAGCTCATTATAGACCCAATATATTAATTGCCATCTCACGTTACTCAATGACAAAGGCCACTTTGTGCATGCCGCAGACCCCATGCAGGCGTTAAAAAGGATTGGTACACGGGTACATGTAACTTAAAATTATCAGTTAATACTGGTGATGACCATTAAAAGTAGGCCTAACTGCTTATTTATATATAGCCATTACTTTTGCATATATGCAAAAGTAATGGCTATATAGAAATAAGCAGATTAACTCCAAAAATGAATCGGACAAGTATTGTGGATCACAGCACTGTGTAAAGGTGAGCTCCTGTTTGGTCGTGCGGTAGGCCTACACTGCTTTATTTTAGGTGCATATAGGTGTAATGGTTACAGACCCGACATTGTTTTTAACTCGGTGAGACAGCCGCATTAGAGCGATAATATTACCTGATTGACTTATCAATATTGGATTTTGGATAGGTGTAGTGTACAGTGTAATATGCCATACATTTTAGTGCACGGTGTCATAGAGCGATCTTGTCATTAGCGTAAATTGGCCTAATTGCCCTTATGTCGTTTCGGATGCCGCATATATTTACGTAGATGCAATGTAGTCATTTTACTCGTACATAGCAACAAATAAACTTACTCGGCAATGAAACTGCTAAATGAAAATAATTAATATTGCTCTATTAGAAACCGACATAGTAGTTACTGCATTATTTTAATACAATCGTATGCTCAATCATAAAGGTGCACACTTCCTCTTGGAATAGCTTCTGCAACTATATTCCAAGCATAATTTGATCTATTTCGACTTCACTAATGTGGCGTTAATCGCATCAGTGTTAACTTTGGTGTCATCAAACCTCCGCATAAGAGAGGTCATCCTGCCAGTTATTCCAACCCCCAATCACTCAAGGTACAGTAGTCTACATGGGTTATAGTCTTTATGTTTGAAGAATGGAAAAGGACTGGGAAAGATGAAATTATAGGCAATTTTTTCTTTCTTTTTGGTATGAGAATGGCCTGTAAGTGAGATATAGAATGATTTTTGTGACCATAATTGTAATGTCTGCGGTTTCTCTCCTTCCCTGCTGAATGCTACAGGCGTGTCTTACTAGCCTGACTTCATCAGGACTCGGGTTTCTCCTTGCATCCCAACATTATTTTGGAGCTTAGTGCGAGGAAATGCCTTCTGCTAGAATGCAGACTTAATTTAGTGAATTAAGTTTAGCATAATTTGCTACAGTTTCTACTGCTGCGTGGTTCTTATTATACCGACGTTCCACATGCTTATTATACTCACAGAATATTTTTGTGGTATATGCCTTGGGAATGAAAAATGTAGCTACTCAGAAATACTGTAATAATTGGACTGCTTCACCTGTAGTAACCCAAGTGTATTGACTAATTTGCAGAATGGCGGCCATCTACACTTTTATTTTGTCATTTTGCCTGCAGGGACCTGTGTGAAAAATAACAAGCGAATGACCTGATAATGCTGGATAATTATCCCATTAAAATGCGCAAACTTTTGTAACAACAATACATTAGATTAAAGGACCTGGAGCTTGATAATTGCATTTTATGTCTTGGCCCCAAAAAATTAGAATTCGTTTGAATCTACAAAAAACCCGCACGCACTGTGTCGCTTGTGAAACTACCATTACTGTTTTATCCAGTTAGTTTTAAACTTAATTGGATTACTATGCAGATAAAACTATCTAAATATAATAATGCAGTTAAAAGTTAACGTTTTTAAAAGTGAAAAAAGTAATTAAGTAACTGTATTTTAATACAGAGTTTATGGACGTAATTTAAAGGGTATTCCGGTATAGCCTTCAAAATGTATATTAATGTATATAGTATTAATGTATATTATGTGCATAATTGTAATTTATATGCTGATATGGGAACACGAACCTAACAATAACAAGGTCTGTTTTTATACGGTACGTAGTACGTATATACAGCAAGGCTCGATTATTATCAGAAGAGTCCTTATATGCGTAAATGTAACAACACAGTCCACATTAAAATTCTTTATAAAAACTTTACAGTAACTTACAGTAGGATAAGTGCAGTAATCTTCACCATTTTCAGAATAATGACAGTGATGGAATAGTTTAGTATTTTTTAAAATAGAGTTGTTCCTATAGTGTTGTTGTAGAAAGGCTTGTAAATATTATATTTATCTGTCACATTGGAAAACCAAAAGGCTGCTCTCCTTACGACAGTGTGAGCCTGCCAATACAGACAGCATGTATTTCTCAATGTAACGTTATTCCAACCGATTCCAACCTATTTGTTACACCTCTGAAAAATATCCTACATGCTTTTAATGGACCTAAATATTGTCCAGAGCTTTATGATTTTTCTCACAGCTGACGTCCTATTGATTTCAATGGGGCACGAGAGGGGCAATGGATATATGTCTGGGTGTGAGTTCATAAGGCCTGTATTACAAAAGAATTTAGAGAAAAATTCAGCCGTCATGTGAACACGATGAATTGTTCTTTCTCCCTGTTTCCCTCTTGTTCTCTGTACGTTTGTGCATAATTAGGCTATGTAAAATGCATTACACGGAACGAGATGTACTGGTAGTTGTACCATTCGTGTTAATGCTGTTATATATGGAAACCCTTTGTCATTTTTTTGGACTCTTCATAGGTAAAAATCATAAAACTTTTACTTTACAGGTGTAATGAGGATGGCGATGGCATATGCTGCCCTGTACATAGTTGCATACGGAAAAGCTATTGACTTCTATATTTTGCGATAACAGAATAAGAATTAGCTGTCTCAAATATCGGAATGTTCGTCCAAATGAGTTGAAAAAATGTAGAATTCGTTCCTACAAATATAGTAATTTAAAATTCAGAGTCAGCCTTTTAATTGCATGCTACGTGCGATGAATGCTTTGGAAGAAAATCCCATATGATAAACAGACCCAACACATCTTCTAATATGAAAATCATTATTTTAATTGTTCCCAAGTATTGCACTCCACGAATTATGTATTGATCCCGCACATGGATATATGAAATCTGCGTGATGGGAACTGTAGACTGAAAGCGAAATGGTAATCACTTACAAACTATACGTTGATTTCAGTTTGAAATGATGTAGACTTTGATGGCGTTGTTGCGACTATATTGGTAATAGCTACCATATTATAGTGACGTCTGTCCTAGCCAAAGAGTTCTGCGAGGCCTATAATAAAATAATATTATAGCAGAACTCTTCGGCCCAGCCGGTCCGAGCTTTAAAAAATATTAGACTACGTATAGCCTTGCATACGTATACTCATACCCCCATACTGTACTGCTATACGCATGCATATTATCTGAGTGAGTACCCCCTCAACTGGAAGCTTGATTCTTGCAGTATTTTCATAAAGAGCGACACTCTCGTAATTTTTAACTGTTATGTTTTGTATAGCATAATTTTAAATCGTGAACATCTGTTATTTAAAATATATAGGACTATATTTATTGAAAACAAAAGACCCTTTTTGAGATTCCGTAATAATATTCTTACTTCGACCTATACATTTTCAGGCTGGGCTGCATCCATATACGCTGTCATTCCTGCATCACCCTTTACTACTTGCAAGCTACTGACTTGTCATAGTACGGTATCTCATTAAACCTACTGCTCGGCAAAATATTTGTAACCGATTTTTAAGCTCGTAAGTTCTCAGGCTTAACGGAGATCTCGTGAAATATTCAGTCGATTCACTTTAAGGAGTATCCTAATTATTACTTCCGTCACCTTTAATAAATCATTACTTTGCATACAAAAGGATACAAAGTGCTTCCCTTTGTAGGAATGAATGAAATAGGACTGGAAAGGCGTGGAGTTTCGTGAGTCGATAATATCGAGAGAAAAACGTCTCGTTTTCTGCACAATTATTATTATGTAACATCATTGCACAATGTTACCTGCACAGTGTAATGAACCGAATTACTATTGATTTCAGGTAAGAATTACGAGAATGTGGTATATAGGTATTGAATGAAGCACTGCTAGCGTATAATAGACTATTGGAATTTTAAGGCTCCATAGAGCCTAGAGCAATGTTGACAATGGGAAATATTTTACCGAAAAGCACCTGAAAAATTATAGGTCTGTTATTGTATTTTGCTGGTCATGCTGCATACTGTGCCCTTGGAGCAAGCTGCTCCATAAAACATAACTCGATGAATATTGCACTCTTGATATGTCATATAAGTGCTTCATACATTCCAGAATAGCTTGTCGTGACGTGTCTAGAGAACAATATCTGACTATAATGTCAGCATACACAGCGGTAGTACACAATGATCCGCACATTTCTTTTAGCTTCCAGGTAATTATTTATGATGTATTATTTGTACAAAGCTGTAAGGAAGTCACATTCGCATATTCTGATATTTCTGATATTAATGTGCGACGACGCTACTTATACATACTTGCCTATTTTAAGCAATAGACTACTAGCTACCTTATACCTATAAGGTAAAGTTTTTCGGAGTTTCATTCTGGAGAGTTTCCCACCCTCTGCTCAATATATGCCGAACTTCGTCCATCATGACGTATTCCTAGCTCCATTGAAAACACGAAAGTTAGAAAAAGAAGATAGAAAAAAGTGCTTTCAGCAAACAAGCTACTCCAGAGGCGACTTCTTGGACCGATCCCTGCGTATTTTTAGCGAAACAGCCACACTGAGTTCCAAAAAGTTCTCCTCATTGGCCTCAACCCTTCGCCGTGTAGCAAAGGTTGAATCCTGGTCGACATGGAGGGGAAAAATTCTTATCTCCATTGATCATCCACGTATAGGCTATCCGGAAAACCTTTGATGCAAATTGGATGCTATCCTATCATTCAGTCTAAAACGTGCCTCAGGAAGCCTCTGCACTTGAAATTAGTTTTGACATATACGGTACCGGTAGATATTGTTGGTAGAGCCCACTTTAGATAATGAAATAATTACATAATAGGCAGACTTTGTCAGAAATTCTTACTCGTACTTGGCAACCTATTTGGCGACGATGATATCTATAAAAAAATCATGAGTGAGGAGCCAATGGCCACCTGCTAATTAACCGGAATTTGTCATCTTAAGGACTACAAGTTCCCACCACTCACTGTCCAGATAAAGTACAACTCCTGACAACATCGGTATCTAATGGCAAACATTAGCATATCAAAGTTAGATTAGTCGTAAGTGATCTAAAGACGCATTACATCGGCGGTCCTAAACAAGTGTCCTGTTACTGAATCAACGAAAATGGGATATAAATCAATCAAGAGCGGAATTTTAATTAATTCTTCAATTTAGGGTGACACTATCAATATTACAGGTCTGCTAACGCTTGTATTGGGTCGGGACCTGTTCCTTCCAGACAAAAAATATCGACAAATTGTATGCATAGGAGTAATCACAAAAATGTTCAAATAATTTTATACTGTGGTTAATGTATTGGCCAAGAAACTATATATAAAATTCATGTCCAGCAATTGTCGTTGTTTGTAATATTATTTCACAGCAAGAGCAAGGAGTTAGGTGCGACCATTAAGCATCTGCATGGGGCTTCCGGTTAGGTGGCAAAGGTATTTCAAGACAGACACGTATATTTGGAGGTCAAGAGAAGAAATTTTGGCAGAAGACTACACGGAGGACTTTATAAATGCGACGAACTTGGAGCTCTGGTGGATGCGTGCCAGTGCTGCAGAATTAATTGGACCACTGTACTGTATAGGACGGTCAAAAATGTCTGCCACTGTACCGGTAGACCTACACTATACAGAATGCTAACCGTTTCTATGGTCGAAAACTTTTGTTTAAAAGTGTGAGGTTAAAGAACTCTAGCATTAAAACATATCTGGGGAATAACAACAACTTTTGTGTCACTTTGGTAAATATCTCGATGAGATCTTTTATGTTTACTGAGTTTTATGCTTGTTATTTACTTCTGGAAAATGTCATTGATCTTGCACGAGTAGACAACAAGACGCATGAGCTGCACTGTAGCAGTACTTCCTATGGCCATACGCCAATGATTACGCACGTAAACCATGCATATAGAGAATCACCAAAATCCTTTGCGTGTCAAGGACAACGCCAAGATTAGACAATCATATATTCTGTCAGACATGTGCACAACTACGTCGGGTAAAAAAAAGTGGTGCAGTCATTTTGATATAATCTGTATCAGTGGAATAAATGCTATGGCACACTATAGAAACATTTTGTAATACCAGTAATAATTGCATGATTTTATTAGCAGTTAAGGTCCCCGGAGCAGTAACCATTGACTCACGTGTGANCCCCCTTTTTTTTTGCCTTTTCTGACCATTGATGTTTGACGTACCTTGGGACTGCCGAGGATATCTTCTTGCACCGCCATTGCCATCTCTGAACCCTTGGAACCGCCGAAGAATCACTCCCTCTCAAATGACTGTCTCTCTTTAGTGTTTTGAAGTCTCTTGTCCCCCACTCGGAATCAGGTAGCGTGACTATGTACACGAGGTATGGAGCACGAGAATGTGAGTATCTAGGGAGACACGAGAAGCTCCCGCGAGTCCCGAGTCTCGTCCATGACTGCCAGCAACTGGTGGCCCAAATTGAATAAATACGACGGACTTACACGCAACTCTCTCTGCGCACCTCTCCGTACCTATACCCACCATACTATCTGCATACTGCTGCTATATTGCTGCCCCAGAATGATGGTCATACAAATTATTCTTTTCGCGCGGTGTGCAAGCCCGAAGGCGATATCTGGCAGGTTGGAGTGCTGTGTAGCCTATACATGCGCGGTTGAGTAGCTACAGTCATGTGTTTGTAAAAATTTAAAAAAATTATATGAAAGAATACCTTGATGGACACAAGTCTGTTGTTGTTCAGGTGTGACATCACTGAGTAATTATTTTGCTAACGAGGTGTGTGTGGCTTATAGAGTGGCCGGATACGTATGACAGGGCTAAGTGTATAGCTCATTTAAAACGGTTGATAACCCTCACTCCCCTGTCTATTTCCGCTGACTATTATTGTCCACTGTTTGTCTCTTACGTTGGATTAGCATACCGGTGCACGTCCTTGGCAATTATACGCGTATATCGGTATTGCAAATAAGCCATAGAGCCCGTGTCAATAATTTCAAGTTTCAATGCAATGTCTATTATAAGGCTACGGACTATATGGATGTAGTACAGTACGTACAACGGCAACTTAACTTTTGCATAACTTTTTTTTTCGGTCCCGACGTAAGATATTCGATGTATTTTTGTCGCAAATGGTTCAATAAGGTAAATTATTACGGAAAGGAGCGGTTCCGCTGTAAGAAGGCTGATTCAATATATACAGCAGTAGCCTATTGATTACCAAAACAGAAAGGAAAGATTAAATGAATATGAGTATATTATTAATAAATTTTACAAACTCTGAATGGTCTTCAGTATTTTTACTAATCCAGTTTACTTATATACTCCCACAACCATTAAATAAATGTATCACGAGTGACCTATGCGTAACATATACGCGTATACGCCTATAGTAATCAACATATACTATGTATTCAATCATAAATTTTTAGGGTGTACTTGGCACTTATCTTTCAATTATTGTGCGATTTGCAACCGCATTACACTCTATGTAGTGACTGTCACTTTCAATTTCGTCATTATCATGCATTGTATTACTTCTTATCAGCGAATTTATGCGGTTATTTGATCGTCACTGGTTCACGCCTTGATGTTTTTATATCATAATACTGTATGTACCGGTACAAGTGCCCATTAGTAGACTATACGATAATAGCAGAAAGTATGTATTCATCATGAACGGAGAAATTACGTGTGTTATTACAGGTATCTTATATATGGCCAGACATACAGTACATCATCATCTGTAACCCGATGGCTATCTTCTGGTGAGTGTCACAAGACTGCTTCATTTTGTAGCACGCAGGATATACCGTATTACTTACATTTTTCTCCCCAAATTATAGGAAACGTACCTGGCTACCGTTGAGCGGTTCAAAACTTTTCCAAAAAAACTAGAACCGTGTACACAAAAGGCAAACCGACGGCACGCATACTCACATACCGAGAAAAAACACGCTGCATTTCACCATAACCTATGTTTAGACTATACGCAACGGTAGGTTTACTGTACCAACTTATGATTTGTTGATATCTACGTACAGTGTTTTTTTCACACATACGCTTATGCGTTTCTATGGCCCAGTTTCTCCGGACACTTGCCGAGCATGCGACAATTACATCATGGCACCGATCTAAATTTCACTTTGATCCATCTCTCATTTTCCGCTACTCTAAACACCCCTAGTATAAAAAGAGCAGTATGCTTAAGGTGCTGTCAGTCAGCATACTTGCACCATACAGAAGTGAACTCAGTCTGTTTAAACAACAACCAGCATCATGACCAAGGTGAGTCTTTGAACAGTTGAACGTCGAAATTGCAACTTGAGGGGACATGCCACCTAGTTCTTACCTGATGGACACCTGCAAATCTGCATGTATATAACTATTGGGAGTGTCAATTTTCAGCTCATCATCATTTGCCTGGTGCTTGCGGCGTGTGTGATGGTTTGTGTTTCTGGAGAAGGTCACGCCAAGCACAAGTACGGATTTGCCATAAAAGACAAGTATGGCTCGGCTCAAGTGGCCGCAAGATCGGATGGACATCATTACGACTTCCATGTCAGCAACCACCATAAGGATGGAGTGAGTTACATCAAGCACAGCGTGTCCAATAAGGGATTCGGCGGAGGTCATCACGGAGGAGGTTTTGGAGGAGGATTTTAAGACGTCTTATCTGAGCTTGCACAGCTTTGTGTACAAATGTGTATATGTGGTAATAAACAATACTGTCACTACTACTGTCGCACTCAGATTATTGCCATGGGCAAGGCTGGATACCATTACATTTATCCGTGTTTTTTTCTTCTTGTTGTAACCTGTGAAGTACACGGTAACATGTTTAGAGAGGTGCCAGTGTACAGCAGTGTATGTGAGGCTGTGATGTATATAGGACAATAGTCCTGCACGACTATTGAGTAGAGCAAGATTGCATCTCTTAGTTTTTCTGGAAAGTATAGCAGACCTACCTACCTAAAGAATGCATCAATGCATGGTATAAGGCTCGGCAAAGCGAAAAGTTGTCATATCTCATATGCCTCGAAAAACGTATGTTATAACAAGTATAAGGCATGACAGCTCCGCGACTAGCTAAGTACGCAGTAGGCTACGGTATGCCTACCTTATTGCACTCACAAAGTTGTCAGAAGTGTCAGAATTATGTCAGTTATGGTGGGTGATCCGGAGTGGCCAGCATTCAGATGACACGATGGGTGGCATTAATCATTGAGGGATGAGGTAACCCTATGCTATATCGGCGAACTACTATTGGCGGCACTTGTTTTGTAGGCTTATCTGTGAGTGATTATGCCGCGATCCGCGTAAAGCTTGCGGTACGTAGGCATGTTAGTAGCAGGTAAATGTCACTCCCAGGTGTACAGTACACAAAAGGACGAGCCATCGCCACAATAGTCTTATTTGTCCGAAAGAAATCTACATTCTTGAACCAGACCGAAAAAATAAATAATTCATTTCCTACAGCTACATGCGCAATATTGTGTAACCTACAATTTGGAAAAATCATACAGTATGAATGTATGATACATTCTACGAAAGCTGCAATAATGTAAACCGCTCTTAGAGACCCACTATACATTAGAGATTAGACTACCCATTGCACCAATTAATATTTAATTCAGTAGACTAAGTGGTTTCTAGGCGCGTATCCGATGCCGTCACTGGCCATATGAGCAAATAATACTATAGAGCAGTCTCTTTCGCTCTACTGCCTTTTACTATGTTGGAAAAATCACGAGCATGTCATCTGTAGTGCTTGAAGATTGTCCGATGTTTGATAATACGACAGGTGTCTTCCCCTCATGCTACAGTATGTACTCATTTCTGCCGATTTGTCCGCTGAATTCGTCTCTTCATTTTTTTTTTACGTTACCCCGTGCTAGGGCCATGGGCCCTTATAGGGGGGTGGATTACCACCATTTTCCTTCAATTTTCTTATTATTTTCTTCTAACACCGGTGCAAGGAAGAAAGGACAAGAGGTAAGGATAGGGATTTTCGGGGAGGGAACATTGGTGCAAGTGCACGTCTGAAAACGGGTCATGTGCTGTTCCCCAGGAGGTTAGTGTTGTAGTACGATACTAATCGGACTGTTTCCAGCACTGGTGATCTCGTGGGATTTCCCCCCTCACCGAGGCCGGCCAGTGGGGCGCTCGGGATGTTACACACGGTGGTGCAATCCTCCTCCTCCTCTCCCCACCTGAGGCGAGACCTCTCCCTGTGCCCACGAGATCACCAGTGCAAGCCAGGCCTCTATAGCCTTTGCATGTATACAAGAGTTGATCCAATACAGAGTGCTTGTAAACCTATACTTGTGTTATTAGTCTCATCAAATCCTTATGTGCTAGTGGCATAGCACATAACATGGTGGCAGCGGTGGGATAGTCAGTTTCCGAA
>JYFJ02003247.1:0-44673 GCA_000934665.2 Catajapyx aquilonaris | reverse complement strand
ACCGTCCAGCACTCTGCAATGGCCTCTCCGTGATCTTGAAGCATGCACTGCTTGGCTCGCAGGGGGTCATCTCCCCTTCTTCTTCTTCTTCTTCTTCTTCTTCTTCTTCTTCTTCTTCTTCTTCAAGAATCTTTTGAAGGGGAGGTGTGGTGTTGGGGAGGCTTGACCACGTCCTAATTCACACTGCTTGATTTACAACGCCTCAAAGCCCCAGAAAGCTTCTTAATTTTACTAACATGCGGATCTGATTTGCTTACTTCTTTAGCGATGTGATTGTCACTTAGGGATTGATGGAAGGCCCATTAAAGAGGACTGTGGTGAGGTGAAGGGGAAGCACGCTGATCGCGTCTTCTAGAAGGCGCCTCCCATCCGGGCATCTTTCCTTTTTTTTATATACCTCCTTGGTCACAGGTTCGTTGTCCGTTGACACGTGTAATGTCGCCACCATTCTGTACCGTTGCGCCGACAAGTCTGCAAAATGGCATCTCCCGATAGAGAGATTCGATGCTCCGTTTATTTTTTGTTATTTTTATTTTACTAAAAAGTGGGTGGGCGTGGTGGAGAAGTTAATGGCGGCAGAGAAGGGCACGAGATCGTGGACCAAGGAGAAGGCCTCCTCAGCTGTTTACTGCCCCCTTCCCCCTCCATACCACTTCATAATTTATGTACGTGGACGCAGGTTTATGAGAATGACTTCAGTCGCTGGCCAAGGTTGCCCGCTGTAATTAGTGGCCCGAGGCTGCATTTTTGGTACGGGTGTGTGGGTGTGTGATCGAAGGAAGGGGGTAACATTGTCGAGCCAAAGTGATGGCCGACCAAGATTTTAGCGAAATTTCGTGAAGAAAAGGCAGGGCTGAAGTGGCCCTCGAAGTTTGAGGGTTGGGAGACTTGTAAGAAGGCAGCAGGAGGCAACCTTGTCAGTGGAGCGTGTCCTGAGCATGTTTTGGGGTCGCGAATGGAGGAGGGGATCACCTTGTCGCATTCTTCTGGTTCTGTTGCTGTCTTGTTCCTTTCACCCTTTATAGTGATTCGGTTGCGCTCTCCTTTCCCGCCGGGTTTTTAATATTCGCTTGCGACGTTTTAGAGCAGAACGCGTCTTATTTAAATGTTATTGTCTGATGGTTATCAATTGCGCCGCACTTGAATTAATTCCATGACCGACATTTGAAACCGTTGCACGTCCGGTCAGAGAGCCTCGAGATGTGCTGTCGTTTCTGCCTATTTTTTTGGGTCTGAAAACTGTCTGGAGAGATGCCGACATAATGTCTGTCATTAGAAAAAATGCGATAGATGACATGGTGTTTCTTTCTTCCCCAAGCCATAACTCCTCATTAAGAAGAGTGAGTGGATAGCTTCAAATTATAGGGACAGGGTGTTTTTTTTCTCTCCCCTCCGTCCTACCTAGTTTCACCTGGACCTCAAAAGAACATGTGCTCATAGACTTATAGGTGTTGATCAGTCGGACAATAGCTGCGCCGGTACATCGCGGGAGAATTTACTTGATGTGACGAGTCCACTGTTCTGTTCAACGCGTGTAGACGTGATTGATGAAGTTCTTCATGTAGGCACCTCGTAGCTTGATTAGATTTTGGTGATGCTGGCAACGTCCTCTTAGATGTCACAAGAGGAGATTCCACGAAGATAGGTCATCTCTCCCTGTACGTCTCTCGGACTTCTTTCATCCATCTCCTCGGGGCCATGTCTGACGCCAAGGCCACTTGCCCAAATTGGTAGTCATGCAAGATTCCCACAAAACTTTGACGCTCGTGAAGAGATGCCCTTTTTTTTTGCCTGTCCAACTGTAACATTTTCATACGTGCGATGTAAGTCGTGATGGAGAAACGTGCAGCTGGAGTCTGTTTAGATCACAAGAGACCGAAGAAATTATCCATATTTGCAGATGGAAAGTAATAGCGCCTCGAGGGAATTATAGTCGTGGGTCTAAAAAACTGTTATGATGCTGCATTGTATAAAACTCTAAATCATCTTGCAGTAACATGTTGCCACAATCTTGGCCGGGAATCCCACAAGGTCTTGAAGTCTTTTTGTGGCAGGGAAAAAGGAGTGTTAAGTAAATGCTGTTTATAAGATAGGCTCATTATATCATTGGAGATAGGCCAACATAGAGGCCGTTGCTGCATTGCCCAGAGCATAAATGTCTATAGCATAATTGCCTTGTATCTAAACACCCATGCTTTTTATTGAAAGTAATATTGGCGCTGGAATAATACCATTTTGCGAAACTTGCCACTGATATATAGGTAAGAAACTTCGGCGAAGAATTTTAAGGAACCATTTTCCGCGACATGAATAAATGCATTCCAATATGACTTCTTGGCACGGAACCACGTTTCTGTTGCATTTTAAGCAGACTAACTGACGCAACCTTGCAAATGAAGCTTGCAACTGAATTTAATTGCTGTGTGGAACAATCCAACATTCTTACCATGTATATGCACACTGAAATTAACTCGTGATTAATATTTGGCTATTCATAGTACAACAGGGAAACGTGGCTGCCTGCCAAACGAATTTGAATCTTCGATTTTCTTCTACATTTTAAGTGCAATTTGAAAATACATGTGCACATTGTCAGTAATGAGAGGAGACAAGGGGGCGGGATAGAGAATTCGCGATCGCCTAAGGGGTGAAAAAAATCAGCTTAGTTCCCTCGGCTCGTCCCGTACATGTGTCTTCAGAATGATCATGCCAGCGGACTCCGTAGTCATCTGAGTGGCCATTTTCCCTCCATTACCACTTATGTGCCCCCCCACCTTCCACCCCACTTACCCCTTCTTTAGCTCCTTGTCAGCTGGTTGATGTCGGGAACCTTTTCCGCGGCCCCAACCTGTTGGCCATTTGGCTTCGAAACAGGTTTCGCAAGAGGCTAGCCTGGAGAGGCCGCTCAGCAATGAATTTTCCTCCAGGAATGCGATGAACATTTTTTCCCCCTCTCTCTCTGCCATCGACTTTTGCCCATATTCACCAACCTTGAGGTTGGAGGCCTTTTCATTACCACCTGAGCGCTACGGGGCCACCGATCGTCAATCAGAGAAAAAGGCTGGACAGGGGGGGCTGCCCTTTGGCTGGGCACGTAGGAGAACCCTGACACCGGCGGGGTCAGAGGTGACCACTGTCCATTTCGGTGACCACTAGTTGGTGGGGGGTGGTGGTCGAAGGCTAGTAGTGGACGTAGGTACAAGGTGCGGAGGCGGAGGAAGCCGTGGGTCGATCGAGGTCCTTGGCCGGCAGCAAGTTTTGTAGCCCTCGGGCCATCTTTTGCTGCTTCTCGTTTGGCGATTTTTGCAGGCTGCAGCTCCAGCAGGATTCGTGATGAAGGAAACGTTGGAAATCGTATATTTTGTCAGCCCCCCTGCCTCCTGGCTTCTTTACGAACCTGGCTCAGGGAGAGCTTTGTTGCCAATTCATTGCTTGGCGCCCAGTTACATTATGGGGTTCTTTTTCGGCTGATCATAAATTCAGGATCTTTCGCCATTATAGTCGACAAAATGCAGTTGTTAAGCAGGCTGATGTACGTATCTATCAGACGCGCTAATTATTTCAGTCGGGTTTATAAAATAACTGATCCTAATGAGAAAGACTTTGTGTTGCATTAGGCTTTTTTTTCTCTGTCTCCTTGGAGACAGGATCGTAAGGACGTGGTCTTATTCGTTATTCAGCTCAAACACAACACCCGACGAGGAAAAAGATGCCATTGGAATGCTTTAATCTCAACCTCTCTTAAGCTGGTAATTTATGTATTGCTCTCTGTCCGTGTGGACCGGCTCTGGAGGCCCCTAAATCTTCCTCCACATCAGCCACTATAAAGTTAGCGTGGAGGTGAACAAAAGAGGCTGAAAATTAAGACTTCGGCTTGCGAAAGATTTCTGGTTGTGTTATTTTCCTCGAAGCTGAATCGTACTCAAGTCGCAAGAGTGGGCAAGGTAGTTGACGCCCCAAAGTCGTTTTGTCGTGCACTTTCTCAATCTCACCCTCTCTCCAACCCTTCTCGGTGTAATAACCGTGATTAATACCATCAGAGGGAGAACTGCTTCCCAGAACCTTTTGGCTGCCATCTCCTCACGATTCCATGGGGCTCACCTGCACACAGCAGGCCCTGAGGGCGCGCTTCCCAGACGACGGCCCCCACCACCAAAAACACATTCCTCCTCTTTGCTTTTATACCACCTTCTGCAAACCTTGTCTAAACCGACAAAAATATTTAGGTTCCAAACAGATCTTAGTGTGCAACTCATGCCGCAGTGCAAGTTCAGGGATCAAGCGTTACATCTGACTAGAAGCTTGTTTTTCTAGTGTACTGGTGCGGTCCGACATGAAATTAACTGTTCAACTGTCCGTTTGGTTTTTGCGGGGCTGGAATTCGGGACCAGCACGTGCAAATTGATGGCCATGTGTCAGTCCCAGGCGCTGTTTGACTGACCATCCGCGTGTAGGAATTCAAAAAAACTGTAGGTACTCCAGGAACTAAGCCCAACACAAGAGGATAATGAAGTACAGGTAGGGAAGGAGGAGAGAGAAAAAAAGGGAAAGAGAAAAGAGCTGGCCAGCACCTGGTTGGTGGAGCCCCTCCTGTGAGTAGGGGAGTCCATAACACAAGTGGGCTCATTCCTGGCCTGCACCCCCATGGTGCTGGGAATGATGGGATCTGCTGACGTCAAGGAATGGGGGGTTTCAGGGGGGTGCATGGCGCCCAGGAGAAAGGACAAGCGGGGCCCAGAGGTTTTGGGGGGCTCTATCCTGGAACGTGTAATGTGGAGGACTCCTTTGTGAGGGACAACAAAAGGGGACATGAAATACGCACTCAACTTGGCACCTCTCTCTCTCTCTTTTCCGTGCATTTTGACGACCGTTTGTGAATAATATCGAGTGACAAGATTGTAAAAATGCGGCCGCAATATATTTTTGGGCAAAATGAACACGATAATAATCGATATGATGTAGATAGTAAGACAAGTTACTATTCTCGTTCCTTCATGCTGTGAATTTTTTTCTGACGCTTATAGCATGACCTACAAGAATGGGACGCTCATCGTTTGATATCGGTTATCACGCGGGATGCTGTATTCAGTGAGTTTCACACGTGTTGCAAAGGAAGAAACCTTGAGGACACAGCGAGACATTTAAAAAACCGACGGCTTGCTATCATCTGCAGTATAATATTGCATTTGCCAAACTTAACCTTAGACGGGGACCCATTCTGATTAATGGGCTGTAAAATCTTTCCTGGAATAATAGTCGCTTATCTTCGAAGATATTATCTAAAACAAGATACCATAGCGTATGTTCGTCATCCCTATAGCTTTGTCCTGATAGTTACATAACCCATATGTTGACCCATTCAGTACGCAGCTAGGCAGATTTTGCAAAGGTAAATTGTCGGGGCTACTTAAACGTTGATTCTCAAACGGAAAGTACAGATGAAAATTATCAATGATATGTTCCTCCTGTGAGACACCAAACTATTACCCAGAACGGAAGTATTTGTATTTTTTCTCGGAATCTTTTCTTGTGGTAAATTAGGTAGTCGGAATGCACAGCCATTGTGCTACAGAACACAAGATGCTGACGAACAATGATGTTGACGTCTCGAAAAAAATGTGCAGTTAGCTCTTCTTACGATCATCACATACCATTCCACGACGCGATATTTCCAACTATTTCCGAGCCACAATCGTACCGAGAACAGAGATGCTTCATTATTTGAACGTGACAACATACTTAGAATATCATCGTGAAGGCATGAAATGAAGTAATGAAGTACCGCGTAATAGCGTCCTTTGTGAGAGAACCTCACTTTTTTTTCTTCATGCGTGGCATGAAACTATTGTTGACATTTCTCCTTACGGAGGCTTTACTTACTTTAAATAGAAAAATTACAGAGGTGACTAATCCTGGGAATGCCCGCCTATAATTGGAATCACTTGTTAGCCTAATGGCAGCTGTTGTTATGCCAAGGTCTATTCTGCATTACCCCCATGGAGGCTTGGGAAAATCGGAGAAAGCCTCGGGGGCATTCGTACCTTCGGGCCATTTTTGGAGGACATGCTCACGTGACCCCTTTGCCCACATTCGCAACAGGCAATCAACTCTTTTGCCTTTTATTGCGGCGCTACAATTTGTAATTGGACGCGGAGAGTGAGGAAGATGAAGGAGGTTGCCGGTTGGTATGCACGCCGATGCAAAAGCCGGTGCAAGTCCTCGGTATCAAAAGGGTGTGTTGTTTAGCTGGCAACAACAGGTGGTAGGCGGTGTCCGTGGGCGTCAGGTGTCCCGGCTGGCCACCGAGCCGCGCTTAATTGTTAGCCCTTAATGTGATCAGAGGCTGGGGGTCCAGGGGTTGAAATGCCGACGCTTGTAAATTTCCCACGACCCACGCCACAATGTCACGCGACAACCGTCAAATGCACCAACGATTATCTGAAGCCAACCATGTAAGCAAAATCCATCGCTGCTGCTGCTGCTGCTTGGTTCGAACGACCAGTGTGTGACAAAAATGCACTGTTTCATGTAGCAGGAAATGGAACCAAGGGGTTTGATGAAGAGGCACAGGTGGAGGACTTGGAGATGTGTGATGTTGCGTTATTGTGGTCCTGCACTGTGATGGCTTGGAAGAAGAAAAGCCAAACAGTGGTGGGCCTTTGTTGGTCCGCACGCTGGCGGACCTGGACTCTGGCACGGGGCAGGAGAACCGGCCTCCAGATCTCAGGACATCCCAAACTGCGTTGCTGCATGACCAACGTTCTACCTGAATGAAGCTGTGGTTGTGACGTGTGCAATTTTTATTGACTGTGACAGATAGCAATATTTTATATACGTACATTACTATATTTTTTTTTGAAACGGTGAACATGAAGTGTTGCATAGTACAAGTGTAGTATACCGAAGCGAAGATGGCAAATACGGACTTGCTGTTTTCACTAGTGCTCATATTCTGCCATGTGTTTGCACAAACACCCACTCCCACTAAGGAAGGAGGAGAATTTGTCAAGGGAAAAAGTGAGTACATTTTTATTTTCAGCTGTATGTACGGTGTTTGTGATAACTTCGTTAGCGAAATCGAGTGGTGTACTTAATTTACCTGTTACATGCGGAACAGTACACATGCCGCTGAAAACATAATCGCGCTTACAAAATTGTGGCGGGTGAAGAAATGCCCGTTTCTAAGGTATAGCGCATGACTTGTCTAAATGAATTAGATTTGCCAAAACAAAACATATACTGCATCGACCAGGTGAATGTTTTAGTCTACCGATTTGTTTAATTAGTTGGGCAAAAATGCGCTTAACTGTAGTGTGGCAAATTAGTTCCGCAATTCCTCAGTCAGTGTCACGCGGTTTTTAATTGCTGATAAAAGGGCAATTATTAGGTGAAGAAGCCAAGCGTTAAAATTTTATTGAGGTACCTTGCACGCCATACGGGTGCGATCAGATAAGAGGATCATTTAATTAATAACGTAAATGTGCGCATGCAAGAAAAGTTTCATTAATTTGAACAGGTTTGGTGGTTAACCTCCGTGAGGGAATCAAGTGCAACGTAAGTCACAACAGGATAAATAGCCAACGGCAGGCCATGAATAATCGAATTTAGGAAATATGAAAGGTGAATATTATTGTAAATGCAGTCAAGTGCAATCCCTTGATAAAGAATAAGCTTTTGATAAGTCTTCACTCTGAAATGAATCGGTGTTGCAATTATGTCATATTTGAACTTGAAAATGGGATCGACGCTTTAAAAAACCATCTCTTGAGCAGTCCCTTTTGCTGGGTGTGGCAAGTTTTCCCTTCCAGACCACTCTGAACTAAAAGGGCCCTTCTCTGGACCACCCCTTTACTTTTGTCGAGCAAAGTACACTGTCTTGTGTCAGTCTAGTGATGCAAGTCTAAATTCTTCCATCCGAGGCATTCAAATATTATTTTGGAGCGATGTCGCACTATTATTTTGCAGCATCAAGCCATTAACTCCATTACTTCCGCATTGACAACCCTTATGTACGTATGTAGAGTATGTTGATAATAATATTGGCAGATATGAAGTTCTGAGACGCAAAAAATTTCAAGCTGTTTTTTTACAAGAGCTGTGGTATGTGAGGTGAAATGACCTGCAGATCGAAGCGTCCCTACTTCCTCTTCCTTATGGTAACGATTGTCAGCTGGAAGGAAGTGGAAGTTGGTGGAGGCACAGGTCTCTGAGGATGCTGGAAAATGGCAGGAAAGAGAGTCCGGTTTCACCCGGAAGTTGGGCTCCCCCCCTTAGGAGGTGTCCCTAACGAATTGCCGGAGGATTTAGGCAGCGGTGGGGCCATAGTTCGGAAAAGACATATGTCCCCCCCTACCACACCCCTCCTCATACTAAAAAAAAGGCGTCTTCCAATCGTTGTGGGGACGGAGAGGGAGTCGTTCCCTCCGGAAGAAAAGATTTTGTCCGCCTTCTTTGAATGCTGTTCTTGTCCTTCCGATTTTTCAGGAACTGAAAGCGCATCTGCCACGACTCAGACCCAAACACGGCCCCTTTGTATTCAATATTCGAACCGATTCTGGGAACTCGACCTAACATAGGCAAAACTACAGTACTGTACACTGTGTATGGTCCATGGTTGTTGCTATAACTTTGGAGTAATTACAACAATGGTGAGGTCATTTGGACATTTTAAAAGTGCGGAAGCTGAGCAATATATCTTGCAATTAAACTGGTTCCTCTCATGAAGAGGAGTAGCTGGTGAAGAGTGAAGTCAGGTTTGAGTCAGGTAGTGCTGCGCCAGGGTACTTTCGCGATGCTTGAAATCAGTCAAAACAGGATGTAGAACCTGCCGCATAGACCAGGTTGCGATCAAGGAATACTACTGGACAATATAAAAAATAGTACTGCCGGTATTGAAACTAATACAAGTTGATTTGCTGCAGTTCATAAGCTCTTCCCCCAGCCTTTTTTTCCCTCCACACCTTTTTGCAGAGGTGCGGTGACTTATTACATACGCCATCGAAGGTAACTCGGTAAATCTATTATAAGGTCTACTTAGGAGGTCAGCAGCATTCCTTCGTGGCTGGAAGAGGCCGAGGGTTTTCAAAATAAATTCCTACCACGTTGGCCATTTTGGAGATTTTTTATATTTTTTTGCTTCATTCCCTTCGCTTTATTACCAAGAAGCCAATGAGAAAGCGCACGTTGTACAGCCGAGGCAGATACGATATAAAATGTGTGGGGGTCTTTCCAATTCGCCGCCAAGACCATCGAGTTCGTGACTTGGAGAATTACGAAAAGTAGCTGGCAGGGGAGGATTAGACATATTGCCCGGGCCCTCGTGCTGTCTTTTGCAACTTGTTAGAATTTAGTGAGAGGGTAAACTAATGGGCTCTCTCCAAGTAATGCGTCTGATCCATTAGAATCGCCGGTTGTGCATTTCTATACGGTCATAATTTCCGGAATGCTTATAATCCACACGGTTGTGACAAAAAGAGGTGTCCTTGCATTTACTCTGTGGCTGACCACAAATGGGTGCAGAAAAAGCGCGAAGAAGCTCATCACTTACAGGATCAGCCGCGATTTATTGCTGTAAGGAGAAAGGGTGGCTGTGGGCTCCGTGCTGAGAGTTGTGTGTACTTGCTGCATGATCATAGTAAACAGGGCCTATATGAAGGAGGTGGATATCCTGAGGGCGCTTTTTACCTAACTGAGGGCCAGTGAGTGGTAGTCCTTGGAGAACCCCCCAACGGTGTGCAGCTGGGGCCTCTAGCTGGGATAGGAATCGGTGTCCGCACCTTCCAGCTCCTGCTCCGGCCAAGATTTTCGGTGACGATAAAAAGATGTGCCCCCTCTTCTTCTTTTGCTCAACAAGACCAGAAGCAGACCCGCCTAACCTCTTCCTTGCTCCATTTCATAACCTTTCTTTTTTGTCCTCAGAAAGCCTTTCTTCTCAGGGGGGGATCCCTAGGGAAGATGATATAGGACCTTTTTATGCCCAGTTTTCAAAGGAAACTTTCAACTCGGGGGTAAGGTGTATATCAGAAGATTCTAACGGTACTGGATCACATTATAGGCTGTTAGTGTGTACACTTAGAAATCCTTGGAAGAGGCAGGCTCATTCATGCGTTGGAGTCTTCATCTGTGTGCGTACGTAGGACGCGTTTAGAAATCCTAGTATTTGCGTAGGTGAAGGGCGAGTACGAGGAAATGCAGGAAAGTTTGACAAATGCTTTACTCTGCTGCGGTCGTGCCGAATTTATTGCAAGTGGAAGGCAACTCCGCCGCATGTAAAATTAAAATTTTCTATGGATATCCGCGTCATGGTTGCCACGTCTTTGAAGAGAAGGCGCGGAAAGATGAAGAAAAAAAATATATAGAAGCTTTTGCTCACTACTCAAGGTCTTTGTGGTTGTGACAGAGGTCGTTTTATTTTCCGTCTTGCTGAAAGTGGTTGCGGATAAGTTATGTGTTTCCAGTGGTTGACCTGGCATTCCAGGAGTCAATAAGTTTGATGGCGTTGACGGTGATCCCTCATGCATGAGTTGCGTGGTGCACATGCATACTTAATGATGCACATCGCTTGAGCCAAAATCGTGACGCATAAAAAAAAATTAATCTCTCGCCTCCCGGAGAGCAAATTATAGACTGGCGGGTAATTTTCATCCATATACCTTTCTCGAGAGGAAGTCCTCTTACGCCAGCCAGCTTTTGGCCGGTTCTTGGCGCCTGCCATCATCTTCAGCAGCCCCTATGGCCAGCTTATTCACGCCAATACTTGGAAGCCCCTCCTCCCACACATGCATCTCCCGTGACCCTTAACTCCCACCGTACTTCCAGCCCAGAAACATTTAGCCCACTTATTTAATGGGTGGTGCTGTCCTGGCAACAGCATCCGCACTCCGCCTCTCTTTGGAAGCAAAGCAAGCAGGTGGGAGGGCGCACCTTCTTCTCTTCTTTAGGTCAAATGTTGAAAGTTACGTTCAACATGTAACATGTGCATGAGCACCATATTTTTTAATGGTAAAAAAATATGGTCACATTTTTAAATATGTCTCGATGGCCCTGCTTTGGATATGTTGAGACAAAAGGTAGATAGAGGCCAAGTTGGTCAAGGCTTTACTTTGCCGCCTTCGGTATTCTGGAGTGAAAGTCCGGCGTGGCCATTTGAACGTGCCATTATTTTTGTCGCGAGAGTAAAAAGTCAGGTGTGAGTGTGCTGTAAGTGCACGGAGGCAGGTTCCAAATTCTGGAATGCTACCTAACCTGATCCTGCATCATGCGTCCGGCTTATTCGCCGATAGGGGCTTTGCTGCTGTTGTTGTTGATGTGGTGTTCTTTGGGGGAGTAAATAAATACAAAAAATAAGTGTATAGTTTTTGAACAATGGTATTCTCTTTTATTGCAGTTTGCATCGGAACCAATGACCGCATGTCAGTGCCGTCCAACAGGGACAACCACTACCGTAATCTCTTGGAGAGGTACAGCAACTGCACCTACGTGGACGGCAACCTGGAGCTTACGTGGCTTCGAGATGAGAACATTGATCTCTCTTTCCTGCAATTCATCCGGGAGGTGTGTTTTGTGTACAGGGGGCTTCAATTGATCCGTTCTTTCTTTGTTGCCTAGTCGATAAGAGACTTAATTGATATGTCTCTATGCAGGTGACCGGATACGTGCTCATATCTCATGTAGATGTGAAGCGGATTATTCTTCCCAGGCTGCAGATAATTCGGGGGAGGACCCTTTTTAGGGTCAGTGTGCAGGAGGAGGAATTTGCTCTTATGGTTACCATGTCCAAAATGCACAGCCTAGAGTTACCATCACTCAGGGGTAAGTCTACTTTACATTCACGGCTGCTTGATGGTAAACCAAGACCAAGTAATTAATCCTGGGTTTACCATCAATCTTGCAACCTCCTTTCTTGCTCCTATCCTTGTCCATTCAGTACATTTAGGAGTATTTGTATTTAAAAAGAAATTGCATAAGTAAGCTATCGCTGTTGATGAAATAAACTGCAATCTTGTCTTCTCATAACATTACTAAATGCTACATTTTGCAATAGGACTGCTTTATTCTGGTACAATGTTATTACTTATTACGTGAATTCTTCATTTGCGTAAATGCATTTAGAGATAATTTGTGGGATTACTAGTCGTGACATGCAGATATTACTCCTCTTTCAGATATACTGGTTGGCAGTGTTGGAATCTACAACAACTATAATCTCTGCCACATAAAGACAATCAACTGGGATGAGATTATAACCGGACCAGGTGCACGGTACACGTACAGGTACAATTTTACGGAATCGGAGCGGGAGTGTCCTGCATGCAACGAGAGCTGCGAAGCTGGGTGCTGGGGCGAAGGGCCTGAGAACTGCCAAAAATTTTCCAAAATCAACTGCAGCCCTCAGTGCTACCAAGGGCGCTGTTTTGGACCAAATCCTCGGGAGTGCTGTCATTTATTCTGTGCTGGTGGTTGCAAGGGACCCAAGCAGAGTGATTGCCTTGCATGCCGAAACTTCTATGATGATGGTGTGTGCAAGCAGGAATGCCCTGCAATGCAAAAGTACAATCCAACCACATACTCTTGGGAGACAAATCCGGAAGGAAAATATGCATATGGGGCCACTTGTGTCAAGACTTGTCCAGATCATTTGCTGAAGGACAATGGTGCCTGTGTCCGGGTGTGCCCTCCCAAGAAAAAGGTGAGAATGTCTATTCATTTTATTGTTATTTCACAAATATTTACAAACCAATTGACATATTATTTAGGCTATGAATGGAGAGTGTGTGCCATGTGATGGGCCATGCCCCAAGACATGCCAAGGAGTCTCTCAGCTCAACTCTGAGAACATCATCAGCTTCAAAGACTGCACCATAATTGAAGGCTCTCTCACCATCTTGGACACCACATTTGACGGCTACCTTCACATCCACTCTGACTTCTCCTTTGGGCCGAGGTATCCCAAGATGCATCCAGATCGTTTGGAAGTTTTTAGCACACTGAAGGAAATCACTGGGCACTTGGACATACAGGGATTTCATGCAGATTTTAAGAACTTATCCTATTTTCGGTGCGTATTTGTATGAAATGTTTTATTTCTAGTGTTTATGACACACTTTTGATGTTGCAGGAATCTGGAGGTTATTGGAGGCCGCACCAATGCAGAATATTCCTCAGCCCTGTACATTGTGAAGACTTCCTTGGAATCTCTAAACCTCCGGTCCTTGCACAAGATAAGCTCTGGAGCAGTGTCCATTCTGGAGAATAAGAACCTGTGCTTTGCTGACAGCATCAATTGGACCCGAATTGTTAGGTCCTACCAGCACAACACTCTTATCCGTAGCAACCAGGATCCTGGAGTTTGTCAGTCACAAGGGAAAGTCTGCAGTGATCAGTGCTCCACTGAAGGATGCTGGGGACCCAACACAGATGAATGTCTCTCTTGTGCAAGATACAAGCTTGTGGATCATTGTGTGCAGAGTTGCAATCAGACACCAGGGTACCTACCTGTCTTGAATTTGCACCCAGTTCATAAATAGCTGTGCATTATCAATATGCTGCTTTTCCTCCTCAGAATTTATGAAGCAGAGCCAGGCATTTGCAAGCATTGCCACCACCAGTGCAATGGAACATGTTCTGGCCCAGGTCCTGGCAAATGCACCCACTGCCGCCAAGTTCGTGACGGACCTTTCTGTGTAGCGGAATGTCCCATCACCAAGTATGGCAGTGCCGGTGAATGTCTTCCTTGCCATGAAAACTGCATTGAAGGGTGCAAAGGTCCCAAGAACACTGTTGGGCCAGATGGATGCAACTCATGTGAGAAAGCTGTCATCAATGGAGATGTTGTTGAGGTAATATTTTCCATTTTAATTTTATTACAGTCTGAAAATGCAAAATCCCCACATTGTCATTGGGTCCAATGAAAGTAGTCGTGGTCATTATTTTGAACGATAAAATTTTAGCTAACTAATTTCAATTATCTTACCAGTTAAAATGAATAGCAGTGAGACATTGCATTAAGGTAGATGCCTTGTGTTTCAATAGAAAATAGTGTTATCACTGAATATATGCACACAATTGATTGTGTTACTTGATTTTGTAAGAAATGTAACTTACGTAATACAGCACTAATACGTACTCGTAATAGAGCACAGATGATTCGTAAGGGTAAATATTCAACTAAAGGAGGCTGTTTTTTCTCCCACAGCGCTGCTTGAAGAAAGATGAGCACTGTCCAGACGGTTACTACCCTGAATACATGGGGCCTCAGGAGCAAGGCAGTCGAAAGGCCCTAGCAGGAAAGCCCATCTGCCGCCGATGCCACCCAAGATGCAAGCGCTGCATTGCATATGGGTTCCATGTTCAGGTGTGCCAAGAGTGTGCTCGTTATCGAAGAGGAGAGCAGTGTGAAGATGAATGCCCTCGAGAGCACTATGCGGATGAGGATTCTCATGAATGTCTTCCTTGCCACCCTGAGTGCAGAGAGTGTCATGGTCCAATGCCACACCAATGTGTCTCATGCCGCAACTACCGCATCTACATGGTAAGGAAATTATGGACTGTCCGCACATTAGGTCAGACAATTGTAGTGCTTTTCTGCCAAATGCTCATATCTGCCTCACGTAGGCAAACTGATACAAGTAAAGTCTTGCGCATTTATGAACAACTTGCCTCCATCAATCAGGGTAACAACCGATGCATAACATTCTCTCTACCTCTAATAGGATGGAGGTGAAAGGGATGACAACAATGAGTTCAACTGCACTGCAGCCTGCCCAGCAGAATATCCACACAAGATCCTTCCTGAAGAACACACTGACCCATACTGTGCCAAGGAACCTGCTGTCAGCAGAATGAGTGTGTAAGTATGAAAGCTTGTGCAATGACTATCGTTTCTGTTTGGTGGCACACCATTTCATTAAGGAAAGAAGCATTTGTAAGCACGTTTACTGTCCTAACATGAGGGAGGTGTGTTATTAGCTTGGGTGATTCAACTTTTTTCTTGCCTTTGTGCCACCTAAGTATTATCCAAATTGTGATCCAAACATGGAGAATAAAACTAACAACACTGTAATGTATGGAAAACGAGAGAACGATATGACGTCATCATTTCTTCCATTGTTGCTTTTTGTTGACACTGTTTACTCGTATTGTTCTGTGATGGTATTTCCATGGAAACCGTGATGACATCAGATCATTCTCTCAATTTCCATACATTAATGTCCATCCCAATGCGTCAAAGCCTGAAATAGGGTCTTTCCCGGGAGCATAACATACTGAGCTTGGTAAATACGGTACCTCGTGGGGCATGGTATACTGATGACGGGGCAGATTGACGGCTGATGGTTCAGTTATGACCAATGAAGGTTGACTGATTGCTTATGGACTTGTTGTTGCAGCTTGATTATTATTTTGTACGTTGTCAAGTTGAATTTTGTGAATAAACTAGGAAGGAGGAGCTGCATGGCTGCATTGGCTGGGTCAGCTTGATTCCCTAATAGTAATGTCCATCTCGCTTTGAGTTCAATAAGTACATCTGAATTTCAGAGGAGATGATGACCAAGTGGCTGCCATGATTGGAGGTATCTTTCTTCTTGGCATATTTCTGGCTCTGTTTGGATACCACTGGGCAGATTGATGGCTGATGGTTCACTTATGACTGGTGATGGTTGACTGATTGATGATGGACTTGTTGCAGCTTGATTATTTGCATTTTGTAGAATTGAATGTAGCGAATAAACTAGGAAAGAGGAGCTGCAGGGCTGCATTGGCTGCGTCCTGATTTCCTAATAGTAATGTCCATCTTGCTTTGAATTCAATAAGTACATATCTGAATTTCAGAGGAGAGGATGACCAAGTGGCTGCCATAATTGGAGGTGTCTTTGGCTGTGTCTGCCTTCTTGGCATATTTCTGGCTCTGTTTGGATACCACTGGCGGCAGAGGGCACGTGCCAAAGAAAACACTGTCAAGATGACCATGGTGATGAGTGGTTATGAAGACTCAGAGCCACTCCGTCCAACCAACATGAAGCCCAACCTAGCGAAGTTGAGGATAGTTAAGGAAGCTGAGCTACGACGTGGTGGATTCCTTGGAAATGGTGCTTTTGGCACAGTCCATAAAGGAGTATGGATTCCTGAAGGCGAGAATGTGAAGATACCGGTGGCCATCAAGGTACTAAGGGAACGAACAGAGGCCAATATTAGCAAGGAGTTTCTAGAAGAAGCGTACATCATGGCATCAGTAGAGCATCCAAACTTGCTCCAACTTTTGGCAGTGTGCATGACTTCAGAGATGATGCTTGTGACTCAACTGATGCCATTAGGATGCCTCCTTGATTATGTGAAGAACAACAAGAACAAGATTGGGTCCAAACCTCTGCTAAATTGGTGCACCCAGATTGCGAAAGGTAAATGAAGTAATTTGTGCATTCATATGATTTATTTCATAATTTGTGGAGTCCATCCATTTGCACGAGCCCTAATTGTACGAGTAAAGGCAGGGAATACTGTACATAATTTTATTTACTTGCATCATTAGCAAACTCTCTATACTGATGAATTAATTTCTCAGGAATGGCATACTTAGAAGAAAGGCGATTGGTCCATCGTGACTTGGCTGCCAGAAATGTCTTGGTGCAAAATCCCAATTGCGTTAAGATCACTGACTTTGGGCTAGCAAAGCTTCTTGACATTGATGAAGATGCATACAAGGCTGCTGGAGGGAAGATGCCCATCAAGTGGTTGGCATTGGAGTGTATTCAGCATCGGGTTTTCACCCATAAGAGCGACGTGTGGGCCTTTGGTAAGGTTCCTTCAATTTTTTGGCTCATGTACCCTTGCAGTCACCACTTGTCAGTTATTATGAAAAGAATGAATGACCTTTTGCACGTCAAGATTTTGCTTTCGTCTTCTCTTACATAAGGTGATCTAATATGGGCTTTATTTTCAGGTGTCACTGTTTGGGAGCTTCTGACATATGGAAAGCGACCATATGACACTGTGGTTGCTCGGGATGTTCCTGATCTTCTTGAAAAAGGAGAGAGGCTTGAGCAGCCCACGATTGCTACAATTGAGGTTTACATGTTGATGGTGAAGTGTTGGATGTTGGATGCAGAGAGTCGACCCTCATTCCGAGAACTGGCTGATGAGTTTGCCAAGATGGCTCGTGATCCTGCCCGCTATCTCTGCATCGAATGGGATCAACTCATGCGTCTTCCTTCGTATACACCTCAAGTAAGTGTATGTTGTTATCAGTATTTCACCTAAAAAATGATCACTCTGAAGCACTTGTGCAATACATATTGAAATCTGTAATCACCTTTTGCAAACAATAATGTAACTTCAATTTTTTCTCACCTTTTAGGATGAGAAGGAGCTTATCCGCAACCTTTCGTCAGCTATGGATGGACCTGGAGTGCTGATGGATGCTGAAGAGTACCTGCAACCACGGGGATCGAATGTTCCTCAAATAACAAATACGACCACCAGTTCAAGCTCACCACCTTGCACTCCAAACAAGGACTTGGGGATGGCAGGTCTGGGGATCCCCAGTGCGCCAATTGGTGGCCCTGGGGCATTCACATCTGGAGAGTCACCCCAGAACATGCACAACTGGAACAGGGAAAGGCGCTATGCACATCTAGAAGCCGGTCGAGGGACTCCCACAGGTTCCATCCACACTCATGATGGCTCATCGAGGTATTGCAGCGACCCGCTCAAGATGGTTGGAAGAGGTGAGTATTTGCGAAAGTGGTGGTGGTTGGGCAAATTTCTTCCTGCATGGTTATTTCCTTGAAGTGCACCTTTGATAGAGCATGTTTTTTTCGGAACATGTGGGAAAGATTTGCCTGACTTGCCCCCAGACACATCAGATGAAAGTTATGATCCAGCCCTGAAAAGAGAAGCCATGGTGGGAGGCTTGAAACTGGATCTTCCTCTAGATGACGATGACTATCTGATGCCATCACCGCAGCAAGTGCCGTCCAACTCCTCAGCTTACATGGATCTCATTGGGGACTCCAAATCTGCTGGTAAGTTACATATAACAAAGAGATTTTATTAGAAAAGTTGAAGTGAAATAGCACATTTTTAAATGACACGTGCTTCTCATATGCATGTTTCATTACCAGTTACATGATTACTTTGACTTTGCTTGAAATTTGAAGATATTCAAGTACCGGTGCTAATGTAACATTTCCGCTTTCAGATGCAGATTTCCGTAATGGAGGCACCTTTGGTAGCTACCCTGACTTCCTTCCAATAAATGCCAATCGCTCTGCTACCATTATGGACAACCCAGAGTACCACATAATGAACCAAGGCAGTGGTGGTGGCAGGCAGTCTCAGCCACATCCACCACATCCGCAGCACCAGCAACACCAACCCCAGGTGCACTTCCACAACCTGCATCCTCAGCACCACCTGCAACCTCCACAGCACCATCCACAGCAGTTAACCCCTCAAAGGTCATCTGAGGAGGAATCAGATCATGAGTATTACAATGATCTTGACCGCCTACAGAGGGAACTGCAGCCCCTCAAGCCTGCAGGAGGGGTAAGTGTGAGTGGGGCTGGGGGTACAGGAGCAGGTGTGGGACTAGCTCCAGTTGCTGGGGCTGGAGTTGGGGCTGGGAGCGGAGGGAGGAGGAGTGAGACCACGGTCTGACTAGTGGCCGGCGACGAGATTGTTGTCTGAGGGGACTCGAGCAAAAAGTGCTTTGCCAAGGAGGTCACTTCGCAGGGGTTAGAGAGCGTACAAATACAGATCATTTGCACTATGTGTAGTTTACAGTTTAGTCTGACTAGCTCAACAGTTTATCCCGAAGCTCATCAGAGCATGTTAGACCTAATGCATGATCATTACTTTAAGGATGACTCTTGGAGCGATCCTCTCTGACCAGCTGGACCTTCAAAATGCCCTATTGTATATTTAAAAAAAAACACGAACAAGCACTGGTGACATGATCTACAAAGGACTTTAGAGACATGTAAATGGGCAAAAGTGCAACTCTTGATGGCACAATCTCGTTTCCGGCACACAGCGCAAACAGTCAAGTGAGTTAAATGTTGTGTGTGATTGTACAGTTCAGTATGTTATGTGTGTGATTGTTAATTTTTTAAATGTGTACAGTACTTTGTGAGATGTGGGAGTGACTCTATATTTAACTCAAGAATTCTTCTTTCTGGAAAGCATTTTTGTAAAGAGTGATAGTGACGCTTTTGAACTGTGCATTTTTTTTTACCTGCTGTACTGTAGTGTTCATATGCATTTGTGGATGCACAAAAACCCACAGAGTAAAACTTGTGTAGTGGTTAAGTCAGATATGAAAACAAGATGAGTAATCCCTACTTTCCTGTAATTTGATATTTTATGAGGAGAGCGCTTCCAGTGGAACTGGAATTTTGTGCCATGTATTGTTTATGGGATTCAAAGGTTAATTAACGGGACAAGGAAATTGTTTTATTTCCCTTCAAATATGATCTTTATAGTCTGAGTAGACAATCTAGTAGCTGATGTCAAACCGTAATGATCAGTTTCTTCAAAGGGATTATGTAACTTAGTATTGGTTACTGTTGTGTTGTATCATCTTGACCCAAACAAAATGGGACACCCAGTTCTACAAGTGATGGGACTACAAGTGATGGAGCCAGGAGGTACAGCTATTCCAGTGGTGGGGGACATAGTGAATGACTCAATATATCTGCAATGCAGGTCCCTCCATGAGAGACCTCTTTGCCCCTTCCAAATTGGTTATCATGTGGACTCATGTGGGACCAAATCAGGCTGTGTGATAACCTCTCTGGAAAATTAAGAGGAAGAAAGTACCAGCCATGAGGAGGAATGTAGTACTGTGCAAAGGACAAAAAAATTTGGTACTGACATGCCTGATATACTGTGATAACATTTTCATGTATTCTGACACATAGTGTATTGGAAAACCGCCAGAATATGGAGCACAGAATTTTTAGGCACTGGATAGTTGAAGGGTATTATCTTGTTGAATTGGAATAATATTAAAATGCACAACGTGTCATATATATATAGTTTGTATTTCCATTTTGGAATAAATCTTGTAAAATATGATGTGAGTTATTTTATTTTCAGAAAAAAAACCTACTCAGCATAATATATTATCAACTGTTCAGAACTTTACGATTCCTGTAGTAGGCCTACATCTTGTCACGTCCATGATATGTTTATTCCTTCATATTTTGCTTAATATGCATGTATGTGTTACACTACTTGTGTTTTTGCAAAAGAGAGATGTAAACATATTTCAGGCTCCACAGCGCTGACCCTGCCAAAGTTATTGCAGCCTTCTGAACTATATGCGAGATTATTAACATGTGCAATGTGAGCAAGGAAGGAGTTCAACCATGACCACGTATCAGTTTTTACATACATAGTATAAGCCTGCTTCATCAACTTGTGTTTAGTAGCTCAATATGCCTTTTCATGCCAGGAAGAGCATGATGATCAAACAAGAACCCAGAAAAGGCCTTGAACCAAAAGGTTATTGTATAGAAAACCCAGTGGCATAATATTTTCTGAGTGTATTTTAATGTGACCTATTTACGTTATGATGCCTACATGGAGAATGTTTCATAATGATTCACACAAACTTATGGGGGGGGGGGGCACCAGAGGATCACTATGTATAGTGGTCGTCATAGTGGTCTCCTCAGCCTCACTACTGAGGTGATGAGTATTAATAAAAAAGGGAGTGACACCATATTTGCTATGTAACAGCTACAGCCTGCGACACTTCCATCACCTTGGTACTTACCTGTGACACCTTATTATGAAATCACTGTTCAAATTAAAATTGGTAACCTTAAATTTTCATTGAGGAAGTCAGAGGTTTTTGTGTGAAGGGATGCATACCAGGCAAGACATTATTTTATTATACCTTGTGTTTGAAGCCAATTTCTTCGCTGATGATGATGAAGTTTTGAAGACCATGTGACATCTTTATGCAATGTCCAGAAGTTCGCCTAAGATCAAGTTTGGCTTATGAAGCATCTTGTATTTTATTTGAAAATTTCTTCAAAATGTCCGATATGTTAGTATATGCTCTATATGTGGAGGGTATTTTGAAATACTGTGCTTAAAAATGAGGCTTCTTTAGTCTGAAAGACGATATGAAACATGCTGCTTTTCCAGTTTTGATTTCTGCTTGATTCTCCAACATCACTAACTTCTGCAAAAACTTCTGACTTTAGAGTAGTAATGATTTTCAGATTTACACAAGATTTGCAGTTTTCTGGCCTGCGTCATCACAGCAAAGGTAAAGTCCTAATATATTCACAGGTGGTGCAATTAAGTTCACACTCATTTTTTTGCATTCTTTCTTGCTTATTTTTAAAAAGCTAATATCATTGCATGAAGCTATGGTTCAAGTTTGATTAACAAGGTGACGTGCTCGTTATGTGATTATGAATCATGCACACTGTTTGTGAAGTGTAATCTCTAGATATGACATCTCCTTTGTGTACTACACTTCTAATAAAACGTGTCTCTCTTGCTATTTGCGGGTGAGTGGCTTTCTGAAAATAAGCACGTTAAATAATAATTGCATAAGATATGCATTTTGTAGTAAATATTTCCATACCAAATGAGGAAAACTGCAGCAATAAAAATGTGCACAATATATGATGAGTTTATTGATACTATTGCTACAATTGAAAAGAAAGAATGCAACAGCAGGGGATCATTGGACCATGTGTTTTTTTTTCAACCTTCCATTACGAAGGATAATAATTCATGAAGCATGATAACCAAGCTCCCATAGCCCGCCTAATAAAAATTCATGGGTTCTCACAGTCATCATATTAACCATTCATATTCGTGTCCATTGAAGCTCGAAGGAAGCCTTCGATTGAATCATCAAGTGATGCTTCATTGCTGGGTGCTCGCATTTCCTCTAGCTTTCAGCCGATCATACCAATTCAAAGAGACCGCCTCTTCTGAAAACCTTATCAGTCGTGTGCGGGCCAGCGACCTTTGAAGTGACAGGTGGACGGTAAGCTAGTGACAATAATACATGTAATCCGATTCTCATCAAGATGCACTTGATAAACTACTGGCCTCGAAGGAGGCCGAAATTCTCGCTGACATTTGACATCCTTTTCCTCCTGGCTGTTGATGTGGTTGCTCAATTACTTCCTGTGCCTGCAATGTCAGTGTGTCGTCATTTTTACACTTGCGACAAGCAAATGTGAAGCCCTTGGAAGGTCCAGCAGATTGCTTTTTTTGTGCAACTGAAATAGGAAGCCCCTCCAACAAAAGAAGTTTCCGAGAATGTGAATTTCGAAACTTGATTATCGACTATTGTTGACAGCAATGTTGCAATCAATACCGCGAACAATTCAATTGAAAATAATCGTGTCTTATCGAAAGGTCTTGCTTATGGCAGTTAAAGGTGCTTCTGGTTGACGACGCAAGTTCCATTATCACATGTGACCTTGCTCTATATATTTGCATTGGTGTCCTTGCGTCACCAACTGTCCGATAACCACGTGTCTTGGTGGGTGTGGACAAAGAGCTCAGAAACGTCATGCGTAGACCCCCCCCCCCATGGCTTTCATCCTTCCCTTCACACCCCCCTTATTTTTGTCACTGCTGCAGCATGCTGTACATACATTCGTGTGCCAAGATTTCGGAGTGTCAGAGGAATCTGCCTCGACAGCTCTGAAGCATTTCCGTTGAAGCCCGCATCGCATCGAGTCACAGGGTCAAAGTTCCTCGCCGTGTCACGCCACCCACCCCGTTTCCGAGATACCACATATCGCGTTGTTTTCTCTTCCTGTAGTACTTGACCTCGAGCAGGAAATGCCTTACTGCAATATATCATCATTGCACGGCGACCTTTCTGACAGAATCGGCTAGTAAAGTCACACCTGCCTCTCATTTTCATTAATATTCTCGACACTCGTGTCAGTCGGTACCGTAGCTCACACATTGCAAAATTGCACAGGTGGAACATGCCCATATTTGGAAGGAATTGTATACTATTGCACTAATAATAGTAATAAAACGTTGAAAGGGATAGAGCCTATAATATAATAATTATTAAAATTCCACAGTTCTTAAAATGTGCTGGTCACATAATTTATTGCAATGCGAATGGATCAATGCCAACAATTTCGATGCAATTGTTTACTTCGGTGTAATTATCTCTCTCGAAAAAAGGGGGGGGGGGAGAAAGAGGTTTCTCCCTAGCTGACAACACCATCAGGCGATGTCCCTTATCTCCTCTTATCTCACCCGCAGAAGATTGCTACTGGTTTCCACAACACATCCTCTGCGGCACACTGACACCTAACTACGAGATATAATACAAATCCAAGTTAACTCTCTCATCACCTCACGTACGAGAGAGATTACATTCCGTAATGTTTCTGCAGGACTGGGTATAAAGATAGGGCTGTAATTACCCCCGGTTCATTGCCAGGCTCGAGTAACACACATACAGTATGTGTACTAAAACAGGATGTGTGAATGTGGGTGCGTGAATGGGAGCTCTCTAAAAGGAAGAGCCTATTTTTGGTATGAAAGAAGGGAGATGTCAAGCTGGAGTTTTGGCTCCCCCAGCTGCCCTTATCTGAGGCCGACCGAAGGCTATTAAAGTTATAATAAGCACTGCCAAATAAGTCTTGCACTATTTACACTCGTCATTGCAAATGCTGTGCGTATGATAAAATAAGTTGCCCAGCAGATGTATATCGGCAAGCTCCTTTGTATGTCACGCACTGGATTGCAGGCTAATGAACCGCCAAAGCAACATGTTGAGGTGGTGGGAAATGCGCGCGTTAATTTTGTCACTGCTTATTTTTCCAAGAGCAAGTCAGGTAGGCATATAGTAAGGTTGTGTGTGTGTGTGAAGGAGCGAACTCTCTGAAGGGAATGAACTCCGGAACCGCGGGGAATCCTCGCCCTTCAAATGCTCTTCGGCACCCTGACATTTATGGCGGAATAAAATATGACGGCCTGTCAGTTGATCCGTTTCTCTTACGATGGTGGTCATATTTGCCCAAGTCCATGCCACATTCAAGCATGTGCTTTTTATGATGTATGCTTCCGGTGCGTACACGTCGTGAGTCATGTTCAAGTATAATAAAATGTGCATATGCCAAGGGTATTCAGTCACAGGCTAAATCCTACACGTTGCTCCTGAGTGAAAGGTCACATATGCTTCGGTGCTGGTCTAAAATGAGTGTGAGAGTCCGGTCACACTCGTGAGGTCTGCGGATAACCTTGACAAAACAGTATTATTGCGGTTGGTAGTTTATACTGTAGCATATGTCTATATCCTGTGAGTGCCACTACCTGCCACACTCACGTATGAGAATAGAATATGACCCACAGTGACATATGACCCATAGTGCATACCGGGTTGCCTCGCATATGAGAAAACCTTTCCTTTTTCAATCCTTTTCATGCTGCTTACCACGTGGTATGTAATATAGGATTGTAGTTTAACTTTTGTGAGTATTTTAAATTATTAAGCTTGGTACATTAACATGAGGACATGTTTTCTACCGTCAATCGGGATGAACTTGGTCCAAAAATTTGTCTTACGAATGCCGTATAAGTATGAACCCTGTACTGTATTAACCCACGACTGTGAAATTTTTTAAGGTCGTGTTGGACAATGCTGGCCAAAAGGGCGAGTGTAAAGAAATTTTCCATTGTACAATATACTTCTTATGAGAATTTATAACGTCATGGCCCACCTGTTGGGGTTGGTGGGCTTTCCACCTAATTTTCCCCTTTACAAACGCACTGCTCTGAGCAGGAATTTCGTTGGCTTACGACAGTGACGATTCTTTTTGGTGTAGGCTACAACTTAATTATAATTATGCTAAACGCTGCCATAATGACATGGCGTGGTTGAAAGCGAATTTGAAAGTATCATTTTTATGACAAATATTATCTTAAACATTCATTACTGACATTTTTGAAATTGTGGCCAAGTTCACCCCGGTGGCCAACGTCACCCCGTTCTACAGTACTTATTAGACGAATAGTAACAGGAAATCAGCACGAGCAACTTCCAACGAGAAAGTTTGATTCATGTCCAGCATGCTATCTCGCGTCTATAGTCAAGGGCAATAAAGTAAGAGGCGAGTGAGAACGGGGCTAGTCACACAACAGGGAAAAAGGCAAACAGTGGAAGAATGGAAGCAATAAAATAAGGTGCCAAGTAGAAAAACTCTCTCCACCCGTGCAATCAGAAGCACCTCTTTTCACCCGCCATGATTGGAATGGAGGTTTTCCCTTTGTAACACGCTTCCCATCATCTCCTGATAAAAGCAAAATTTCCAGTCAAACGGCAATAGATGCTCTACACCCACTTCCAGGAGTAAGGTAGCAGACCTGAAGCTCAAAATAAGTAGCCTCCAAGAGAGGCAGGCCTATTTCTCACGACTTGTCAGGAAGATGTAGGAGCTATTTGGAGCTTCAGATTTGTTTCCTTACTCTTGGAAGTGACGACTAACTATATAATATTTGGTGAAACCTAATAAGAAGCTTATTGTCTCTCAGAGTGGAAGTTGTGCTGAACAATAAGTTTCCACTGAAACCTGTAACATCCGCCTACCCACTTCCGGTGCAATCTTTACCAAGATGCCATAGAAATACTGCTGCGCATTCAATCCCCCCTCCTCATATCTATAAGCGTCATAAGTATAAACGAAAGGGCTCTGGTTCAATTCCCCCGCCCACTCCCCCCCACCTTCCCCCTATAGTGACGTCACACCCCCCCTGCGGAGAGGGCAATGTCACCAGTGGCAGTGTTGGAAATAAACCCGTGCCCCTTCCCGTGTGAAGGACAACCGTGTAGTTCCAACCCTGGTTGAGTGGTGGTGGTGGTGGTGGTGGTGGGCACTGCGCCTGTTCCTGTTGGGCTGCTGAGCCTGCAAAGGACGACGGGGAAGGAAGAGTTGGGTTGCTGATTTGTGACCGTCCATTCCTCCTGCCCTGTTCGCAGTCGCCATCCGGAGAGGACGGGCGGTGCTGCGCGTGTGGGGGCCAAGAAGACACTGGGGGGGAAGAGGGCTGATCTGCCCCTCAGCAGAGCCAGCTTGGAGTGTTCCACTGGGCTAGGCCTAGTGGTTCCCTTGGAAGGAGAGGGACTTGGTCCACTTTGGAGCAGGGGACATGACTGGAGGCTCCAGAGAGAGGACAGAGTGAGGGACTGAGGCAGGGACACCATGGTGGCCGCTGCAGCTGCTGCCAGAGGGATGGCAGGGCAGGTGCTCCTGGCCGGAGTGCTGCTCGGGCTACTCTCACTTGGGAGCGGTGAGTATGACAGCCTGGGAGAAGATGTGGGGGGTTGTCATGCCATGTGCAGTGGATATAGTGTATAAATATAGCATAAAATATTTGGGATGTTACATGCCACGGGCAAAAACCCAGTTTCGAGATGATACACAGCAAAGCTTAGTTCTTACATGCCCACAATATAATAATTGTAGTCCAATATATTTGTGTCAAGTGCTTGTCAGTTATATCCAGGCACCATACAACTAGTAGGGGGAAGGACCAGTACAAATTCATGTTGTGAATGCACTTTAGCAAACCAAATAGAGAGTGGACCTGGTTGAGATTCCTTGGTGCTGTGCAAATTGCTTCACAGATTTCATTATTGAATACTGTGCATTGTTACATTTTCTAATTATTGACCTTACATCTGTATCTGTAAAAATGTGATGGACCCTCTTTGTGTAGAGCTGGTATTCCTGAGCCTGGCAAATTTTAGCATGTCAGAATAACTGAACATGCACTCTCCTCATGCAACCTCTTAGCAAAACCTTCCATTCTTCCTGGATGCCAGCAGGACGTTGGGTGTAAATGACATTTTTGCCAGTGCTGCTGCGAACTACATTATTAAACACTAGCAGGTTACTCTGCGTTGCCCGGGTATGTTGTAGTGGTCGGTGTATCCATGTGTGTATTATTATTAGGAATCTTATTTGTTTATAAAATTCGCATTCCATGTACATTTGATATGCCTTACGGGTGCGGGATACGTATGCGATTTTTCAGAAGCGTGTTCCAAGTGTGGCCGAGTCACGGGTGCAGCGTTCTCTTTGCACCGCTGATGCGGGCGTCTCGCTGGAGGTACGGACCTGAAATTTTCACATCATGGCGAGGAAGGGCCAATTGAGCCCCCGATGGAATTTTGATCAATTAGAATGATAATTGCGAGATCTACAAGGGGAAGAGATTTTGAAAAATGGCTACGGATTGGAATTTGGAAAATATCTCTTAAGTTGTGTGATGGCAAAAGTTGTCCTCTCTTACTCCTCCAAAGCATGATTAATTTGGGCTATTGGTTTTTTCACACCTATTAAAACGGTTTCACCACCTCACCTCGTAAAATCGGCGGAGAACTTTCGAACCTGGAACAGTTGGTTCCCTGTCCAGGTTGCCAGGGAACTGGTTCGGGCTAAATATTTAAAAAGCGTGTGGGCAACAGGGAACCAACTGTTCTATTTCGGAAGTACTACCTCCGATTTTACGAGATGAGGTGAAACCTTTTTAATGGCTGTGCAAAAACCAATAGCCCAAATTAATCGCACTTTGGAGGAGTAAGAGAGGACAACTTTGCCATCGCGCAACTTCGAGATCTTTTCCAAATTCGAATCCGGAGCCAAGATGTCGTGAGCTTATTTTCGAAAACTCTTCCCCTTGTAGATCTCGTAATTATTATTCTAATGGATCAAAACTCAGTCGGGGGCTCAATTGGGCTTTCCTCACCATTCTGTGAAAATTTCAGGTCCGTACCTCCAGCGAGATGCCTGCGTCAGCGGTGCAAAGAGAACGCTGCGCCCGTGACTCGGCCAAACTTAGGACGCGATTCTGAAAAATCACATAGGTATTCGGAGCCCTTAAAACTGGTCATTGCGTAGTAGGCTAATTGAAAACAATAAGCCAAAGTTTGTCATTACGTGTGAAGGGCAGAAGGGTGTCACCCTGCACAGGGCGATGATTCCTGTTCTTGTACCAAACGATCCGGCAAGTTTTTATCAATATACAGTCTACCCATTAAATGAACGCCAATCAAAAATTGACTTACCCCCTTCTTGCACCATACGCTTCAATTATTGCAGCAATTCTTGATGATTCCAGAGCCAAATTTGTTGCACATGTTGCAAAGTCAGTTTAGATAAATGTAGAAATGTAAAGCCCTTGTTGTGTTGTTCCCTCTGTGCAGCAGGAGATTGTCCAAAAGTGTAACGCTTCTTTGAAGGCATTTGATGGAGAAATACGCAGAAAGCGGACACCCGATATCGCTGATAATGCACCTCGGGAAATTCTCACTTTTCAAGTTTCCATGGATATGACCTCAAAAAAATACAATTTATTGTTGATATTGTTGTGGAATGATAGTTCAAGGGGAGGAGGTACAGAGTGTCGTGGGAGAATGGCTCATCGGAAGCTGAAACATGCGCCATTTAATTTCTCGAAAAAAGTAACCCCTGGAATGCTAGTTTAAGACGTTGTAGGAACATTCCTCTGGATTTCTATAGAGAAGCCACGAACAAACTTACTCATTTATGTACAAGGGCTGTAAATAAAATAATGGCAACTATTTAATAACTTGGGACTGGAAATACGTACATGGCAACTTCAGATTTTCAAAGTCCTTCAATGTAGTCACCAACATTATGTAACACCCATCTTTAGCGATGTGGAAGTCGAAGGATACCATTGGCAGCACTGGTTTGGTTGATGTTTCGTATAGAACGGTCTAAAGCGCCAAGAAGGTCTGGGATAGTCATACTCACACGTTTCTTAAGAATGGTCAGGATAGATAGTCATAGTCGACAAGTACGTCTCACTGGCTAACTCACTAACTGTCTACCTCTGATCGTTCTCCATGAAACAGCAGCTACTTGTTCTTTACTTGCATTTCCTTTTTTGCCACTTTTTGCCTTCTCTGACGGAAGGCTTTTGTCCACCTTGCAACCTTTCTATGTGGAAATGCATGTTTCCCACAAGCCTGTAAAAGCCCTTCATGACAAATTGAAAATTTTTAACCAGCGCCTTTGCTCAAATTTGGAAAACATCGCCTTTAGACCCGTGATCGCAACAGCTCACATTATACTTTTTACTGTGTATGCGCATATTGAGGTGGGACGATCCCATTATGTCCTTAGGTTAGATCAAGACCCAACCTATCTGTGGCATGAGCAGTGTAAAACTTCCTACATTTCACTGATTTGTAGAGATGTAGTTGCCACTATTTTATTTACAGCCCTCGTAGATGTGTAGATGCAGTTGTATAAATAATTAGTTTTACCTGTCATGTAATGTGTCTCAAACTAGTGTTTTCTCTCTCTTGGGAAGTGCTCGCCAGTTAACATGCTATTTTTTGGAAACCAGACATGCTGATCTCAAATGCCCCCTAATGATATAATAATAATAATAATAATAATAATAATAATAATAAAAATAATAATAATAATAATAATAATAATAATAATAGGGTATAGTGTCGTACCTCAGATGAGGTCTTGGCACAGACCTTTATTTTGTCAACGTATACATTTAGTTTGACAGCGAAGAGCCCTGGTCTAAGGGCAGGGTGACTGGGAGGGGATGTGCAGTGTGCAGTGCAATGTCGGTGATATGGTCATTTTGTGAGCTCCCCCGGGTTGTTCGTCTATTGGAAATCCCACCCTAGACGAAGCCGGAGACGACCCCGAACTCCGCACCAGATGAAAGGGGGGAATGGCCATGCTTGGTATCGAACCAGGGACCCTTCCATCCGTGGGCGCGTGTTACCGCACTGCCACTTCGTGCCCCCCCNCCCCCCCCCAAATGATATACAGTTATAGATGGTTTGCTCCAGAAATGTAGTAATACAAGTAGTAAGGATGGGATGTGGCCCTGAGTATTTTTCTTGCAGTCTCCTTCTCTTTAAACTGGTTTCTGAGAGTTAACAGCCCATAACTTTTTTGCCTGCACCTGTTTTGAGGTGGGGATTTGGGCAATGCACCACCCTGTAGGCTTAGTCGAAGGTAATAGTTTGCGCAGGCACTTAAGGAGGCTTTTGTTGTACAGCTACACCAAATAGGAAGAGCCATAATCAGCTGGAAATGAGAGCTGCACATTCATGTCTCATATATCGGAATAGGAGAACCCTGGAACCTTGACTGGTAACTGACTGGTGCATGTGAAGGGCAAAAGCCTGTGCATTTGGTTCAGTGAGGGAACAAAAAACGAGTTATGTTCGAAAGTGAAGCTCTTTCAAAAAGTCATTGAGGTGTGGCCTGTGACGGTGGTGATACTAAAATTAGAGTTTCAATATATCTTGAGTTGGTTGCCACAAAAAGGCACCTGGCATAGGGTCGAATCAGGGAGCATATACTACATAAGAGGCGCAAATTTCTGTCAGGCCATTGTTGTTAGCGTCTCTCTGTTTATAGGGCGTTACTAAGGCCGGCGGCCATCTTGACCTGTGTGGGATGCCAACGAGGTATAAATAGGGTACAGGCAAAAATAAGGTCCGCCATCTTTGATGGTTTTGGCAGCCATGGCAATACACGGCAATAACACGCGCGAATTTGAATTCGATATTGGAAAATGGGTAAGTAAATTGTTGTTGCCGTGTATTGCCATGGCAGCCCAAACCATCAAAGATGGCGGACCCCGCGGACCTTGACGGCCTGCCTGTACCCTATTTACACCTCGTTGACATACCACACACTTCAAGATGGCCGCCAGCCTTGACAACGCCATAAACAGAGAGACGAAAAAAATCGAATGTTTGCGCCTCTTATGTAGTATATGCTCCCTGGTCGAATCATCAGCATCATTATTGAGTAAAATAAGAAGAGCTACAACAAATAACTTGATGGCTCATTGAAGTCACATTCCAATAATTATATACGTGAAGGCTTTGTGAAGTTGTACGTTCGAGAGACCTTGAAACGAAACAATCTCAGTGGATGTAAATATAGCCAACCAGGCCAGTGCATTAAGTAGGCAGGAGACCTAAAGTGAAAAATTTTATTTGCCACGTTATGTAGAAAAGGTGCAAATGTAGCTGGACAAATGGTTTGGTTATGAAGATGAAACCAATATTAGACATTGTTACATGTTATTCTAAGGTTTTATGCTAAACAACGATATTAAAATAATCATGTTTGTCCTATGTCAGTCGCCTGACTTTTTGGCTGTTTCATGCTATGCCATTTTAAATATGGAAATGTATGCATTATTATTTTTTTCTAGAACTGCAACCAAGCTCATGTCAACATAACAGTAGCTTCAACTACTTTGTGTTTGTGCGGGAGAAAAAAATTTGGCAAACAAAATGCACCTGCCAATATTAAGAACTATTTTGTTCCTTTGCAACATGTTCAAGGTTGTCATTGAATTTTGGCATCTGCAGCCAACACCTGTGCCTAGGTAACAAGGGGTAACTGCAAATTCTTTATGCATATGTGCTTTGACAGAGTTTTGATATAAGTATTTTTCAGATATGGCTATGGTCACTATGAACAAATATACAGCCCTGAGCATAACGTTGGAGACGGCAGGCCCTCCCCTTTGGCTGGGTGCTCTGTCAATCCCCACCATTACGATATCAAATATAACTTACAGTTATAAATACACGGACACACGCGTACGGCAGCTAACTGGGTCCAAAAAGAGTCCATTAATTTGAGTCGGATAATGGGAGGTCAGAGAAGGCCTGCAGCATCTCCAATTTTATGCTCAGGACTGTACCTTCCTGGCCTCCATGTGATGGTCTTGCACATATTTTTAAATATGAATAATGTTCTAGAGTTTGTGTACATGGTTCACATAACACTTTTTCTCTCTCTACCCACCAGGCCTGAAGTGCCACTGTGACATGTGTGAAGACTCAAATCACACCTGTGAAACTGATGGGTATTGCTTTACATCTACCTCCATGCAGAAGGACACAGGGGTGATACATCATTCGTACAGGTAACATAGTGGTGGAGGATTTACTTCTTCATATTTGAAAATTTGGTTGTATAACATCAGCTTACAGATTGTCTTCGTGGTTGATGGTATTTCCTGCAGAACACAGGATTTATTTATTTAATTTTTTGGAAGAGTAGTACTGAAATAATGATGTTTAAAACCCTTTTGTGCATTGCTCTGAGTCTTGTAATGCCTAGGAGCACAGGTAGTTTACACATTTATCAGTCTCCACTACAAATAAATTTACCTGCTTTAGTGAGAAGTAACGGTCTGAATAATTGTTAGCTGCTTCCTGCCTCACCAGAGAGCCAATTCCTGGTGTTTATATGCATTACTACTCACATAATTGTGTGCCAGTGTATAATTTAGTGGATCACTGAGCTGGAATACCTCGGGGCTTGTTAGCATATCAGTGTAAAGGCCCGTTTCCAAAGAAGCTTCAGCTTGAAGAAGTGAGCTCTGGAGCTCACCTTAGCCGGTGCTTCACAGCTAGCGCCCTCAGACCGGTTTCCAAAGAAGCTTTGGCTTTCCAGCTCATGCCACCTTGTGAAAACCAAGACGGCGATCACATCGGAGAGGAGGAGATTGCTCTTCAGGCTAAAGGTCACTCTTTTGAGGTTGCTAATCAGTCTGTCTCTCCCTGCATCGGCAGGGCCCTCAGCCCGAGCAGCTCCTTCCGTGACCTTCGACAGGTCATTTTTTTTTCTCCTCTCTCCTTCCTCACTATGTCCTGGCCTCCCCACCTCGCGTCATCGCCCCACCCCTAGCCACCTCCCCACCGAGATGGTCCCACGTGACCCCAGGAGCCGCGTCGGATTGGTCAGTAAGGCTATCTAGGCTCCAGCTCCAGCTTGGATATCGTCTCATGCTCGATGTTCAAAGCAAGCTGAATAGGAGAGCTGAAATATCGACCCAGCGCTAGAAACGCGTTGCAGCTGGAGCTAGAGTGAGCGCCAGGGCGCATGTTTTCAAGCTGAAGCTTCTTTGGAAACAGGCCTTAATGGGATGTTTTCTAAGGATTAGGAAATTATCCGTTTTATTTTTAACCTGAGATTCACAAATCAATTGGACACATGACTCTTACAGTAAAGGCCCATACACACAGGCGGTCGACGGTTTTGGTCTTTGGTCGCGTTGACGCCGCGGACCAATCATGACTCATGTAAACAAACTCAACACTTGTGTTGCGCTTGTTGATTGGTCCGCTGAGTCAACGCGACCAAAGACCGAAACCGTCGACCGCCTGTGTGTATGGGCCTTAACAAGATAGTCTTGATTTTTTAATTATTTGTGGCAATAGGACTAAAGTAATTTCTTGAATTGACAGCATATTCAATTTACTACCTTGTAATAACACTGGCATATCTCATGTCAGACATACACTGGCAAATTGGTGCCTGTCCAACTTATACTGGCATGCCATTAGAGCCACCATATCTGTACTTAAAAAAAAAAAAAAAATCCGTCAAGTTGCTTTTACCAGCATGCTGCTGTATGTGGGGTAGTCATTGTAGAATACTTCACCCTTGTTCAAGGGGTTAACCACTCAACTGAAAAGTGTACACTGGAGTACCAAATTCAAGGAGTACCAAGGAGTACCAAAGAGTAAGGTACCTAAGGAGTACCTTGGAGTGCCACTGCAAGTGTACACCGGAGTACCAAAGTGGTTACCCCCTTTACCTTATTATTGTTGCTGTATAGTAGACAATTGTGTCTCTTAATGTCTGTACACCAGCAACCTAACCCATGTGAGTTGCATGTAGTCCAGTAGTCTTAGCAGGAGTGCAAGTGTATGGAAAAACTCTGCATGTAGCCTAAGTTATCAAGGTGCAATATGTGGTGTTCATAACAAACTGGAATTTCTGTCTCACCGGAAAGTACTTGAGGGATTTGTGAAGGTGTTTTGTATATTAGGATGCTTTTGTAGTTAACAGATTATATTAACTATTGTTAGTACAAGTAGTACTGTACATAATTATTGTTAGTAGTGTAGGTGGCAGTATCTGGGGAATGTAGAGAGTCACTGTTGTGTGCCTGCACTGCTGATGTTATATCAACCAATGCCAGAATTGTGGGGGCCTGTGGGTGAACGTTTGTGTGCAGGAAAATACATATTTGTGGGTATTCCAAGAAATGATAACATTTGACAAAAAGTCAGTTTATTGTAAGGGGCTGGGAGTGGGATTTAGCCAGTTAAATTCCCTTCTGGCTGCTCAAGAAGGATGGCTGGGCATGTTGGGATATTCCGAGTTGAAGAATTTTTCAGGTCTATGTGAGAAAAATATGAAGGAATTTTGCTGTCTGAGACTATACCACAAACTGAAATGCTATAAAGATAATCTTATATGAGAGAAGAATTTTGCAACAGGTCAAGGTGACTGCAAGACATTAACATGGAACACTGCCACATGCATTTTGTGTGTTACCTCCTTGAGTTTAGCTCCACAATTCCATGTGGTGCTATTTTGTAGTTAAAAATAGCTGGGAATGGAGGTTACATTTAGTTGGCAGGATGTTCATTATACAGCTGCAGTGGAATTTCTGACCCGCTCTTTTTCTAGAAACCTTGTCAGTTCAGCAGTGTTTCCCCTCCCCCCTGTCAATGAACTTGAAGTAGGGAAGAAGTGAGTTATGGGGATAGAAAAAAAGAGCTTTTTCATGTACTCCAAAGGTGTCTGGACAAGAAAAAAGTGTTCCCCCCTGTGGAGTCCAAGGGGTGTACTGCTAGCTCCCCCCTTTGGGAGCAATACTTTGCCATTGAGTGCTGCAGGAATTTTGATTTCTGCAACATCCATCTGCGCCCCACATTGGCCACACCCTCGACTACACCCCTGACAGGTAAGGCCAGGAATGGACTTGATCTCATGTTGGTGCCAGCAACTGTTAGATGCATGTTGTTCTACAGATTGATGCTCCACTTTACATAGTGGATTGTGTTTCAATTATGTTCTGTAGCCAATTTTTTGGCTAGGCTGGGCACCAGACATGAGCAAGCAGAGTCCATTTGTGGTTTCCCCAATACCCCCCACTAACTACGTTGGAGTGTGTTTTTGCTTCCGAATGATGGTGTTTGACTAACTCAGGATGAAATTGTACTCATATGCAAGAGTTTTGTAGTTAGATGTAAATTGCTAAGATCTGTATATCCTACACCCATCACATATTTGTAGTGCAACTACCAAGTTGTGCTAAACATCATTCCCAACATTGCCCCTGACGGTACATCCAACTCATTCCGACAGTGTTTCGGAAGGGATGTGTAAGGCTGGCTAACTCCCACCCTAGCAGCCCATAACGAGGGGGGTTGTCATCTCTATAGACATATGTGATACTTGCATGCAGCAGTGTTTTTCTAATGGAGCCTCGTGTCTTGTGTGTCTTTGCGTGGCAGGTGCCTGGACAAGATGTTGCTCTACCCCCCTGAGAACCCCATCTTGTGTCATTATGCCAATGCACTTAATGAGACGTTTGTCATAGAGTGTTGCAAGAACCACGACATGTGTAACCGAAATCTGAAACCAGTTCTCCATATTCGCCCTCTCAAAGGTAGGTTGTCCTCCACTCCTTCATCAGTCCTTCATCGAGGAAGTCCACCAGGAATTTTTTGGCAACAATATTAATCTCATCTGCTTTTGCTTTTGCTTGTATTGCTTATGCTTTTCTTTTCATTTTTTTATCTCCTTTTTTCTATATCTGTGGAAGGTAATGGTGTTTATTCTTGGCGCATGAACTAGGGGGTTGTCCCAGACAAGTTTCACATTGAACCTCACATGCTGATTACTTCTGTGCAGTAAGGACTACGCTTTCAGCATTAGCATTTTGAGGGTTTTGCTGTATTGGGTTCTGCAAGGCCAAAAATGGCACCATGCAGACTGCTTGTGAGTACAGACTGTGCTCACTGTGTTAGTGAATTGATAGAGTCAGTAATTGAGTGTGATACATTGAGCTGTATCGGGGAATGATCACTAATCACATTTTAAAAGGACTTGTGAGGATCAAGTTTTTATCTTGACAATGAGAAGTCACTGTGAGACTTGGATTAGCAGAGACTGAGATTGCAATTTTCGATTGTTTATTATTTCATTTCTAGACCATACATTGTGTTAATTATCTTGAATATTTTCTCTAGCTTTCTGATATCTTCCTAAGCACTACCTACTCCTACAGCATTCCTTGAAACACTTGTTCACGGTGGATACTTGCGAGGCCTTACACATTTCCACTTTATTTTTCAGTTGTGCTGCTAACAAATGCCTCCATTTTTAGGAGCTAACAAGACTTATTTTTTTTTGTACTTGCCTTTGGTTTCTTGTAGGTGTTTCCATAAGAAAGCGCTCTTTCCACCTGATAACCCTCTGTGGTGTAAAACCGTATCATACAGTGCAGATGCAAAGGAATGTGACAGCATCCTCTGCTGCAATGACCGCGATTTTTGTAACCTCGATTTGAAACCCACCTGTAGCTCTCCAGAGCAGCCTATTACTCAACTGGCAGGTGAGCAGGTCTTTATGTATTGTTACTACTACTGTGCTTGAACCCGTTGGGCAAAGGCGAAAAAGCCACCATGTGCATTTTTGTAATCCCGTACATATCTAGGGCTAAATACAAAATTATTATTATTCAGTCATTTTTACTACTCGATTGTTGAAACAGTGGGATACAGTACATGTTGGGTGTTTCATATTTTTGTGGGGCATTAATGATGCATGCCTTGTTGAGTAAATGCACAAGGGCTTACCCGAAATGTCAGGGTTAGTTTGGGCAGTCAGTTACGGGCATCAGATGGGGCTTGAAGCAGTTACAACAATGCCTAGATGTATTAATTTTTTGGAGTAATCAGATTCATGGAGTTTTACCTGTAATTAGTGTGAACTTATTTTAAAATGTACCCATGTTATTTGTGAGCAAAGCTTGTACGGGCGTAGCAGCCTAGCATTTTTTGAAAGTCATATGCAGCTTGTGTATGCATTGTTGTAGGGTCAACAATTTCACTGACTGGAAAATCTCAACAATAACAATCATGCCTTGAAAGTCGCATTTGGTCAGGTGCTTCAGAACTGGATATTTTTTTAATTTGCAAGGGACCAGGAGTGGGGTGGGTATGGTGTGGCTGAACAACACCCATCTCTGCAAATGAGATATTTTTTAAATTCAAACTAATTGTCCCAGCTTCAAGATATGTTTCCAAAATGCCAAGGTGTACAGTTTGGTTGTTTGCATTTGATGCCCTTTTTGAAGCAGAATGATAATGGAGACAGTTAATATTTCATACAAGTTTTGTAAGTTAAGGTTTTGCCCCAGTGTAATCTGACCCAGTGCAAAAATGATGCTCTTTGTGGAAATGGAATAAAATTGGAAGCATATGTATGGCTGGGAATGATGTCCAAGGAAAAGTTTGGCAAGGTGATTGCTAAGTTACAATGCTGTTTTTCTGACACTGGATTGCTAGATGTCACAAATTGGGGTTGCTACAGTAAGTAATTGGAAATGCTGGGGTGTGTTATGTGGTGTAGAGCAAATGCATGGGATCAATTTACCATGAAACACTAAGTTGTGTGTGTGTCATTCTTGTGGTTATTTGTCAGAGATGAAACCAAATCCTGATTAGACTTTTATGTTCATGGATAGGCAGTATTGGACGTAACACCAGGTATGATTTCCCCCAGTGTGTGTTAATTAACAACCGTGTGTTGGCGAAGTCCATGCCAACTATTATTCAGGGTGTCAGGTTGGTGGATTTATTTATATTGGCTGGAAGTACATTTACAGTTCATCCTGTTCCACCATTTCCCAAACACACCTTTCTCTTCTTCCAACTTTTCTCCACCTTTTCTGCATGCCGGTTTGTGGTTGCAGTGCTGTGATGAATTGTTAAGATGCACAATTATGACCTTTTTTCTCTCCTTTTGCTTGGTTAACAAAACAGCAACTGTATATTTCTAGCCCAACTAAGCTGATGGCATGGGTTTATTACTAAATATGTCACTGGTTGTGCAAATGAAATATTTGGATATTTTTTCATGTCTTTATATTCATTCCTAGGAAGTGGATTTTTTGTAAACACAGAGGTATACATTGAGTACCAAATTCATAAACATTTGAGCAACCATAAGTAAATGACAAATATGTAGCACTTGTGTGTAATGTGTGTTTGTGTGTGGTACAAAGTACAGTTTTAGTTATATTCATTTCCAAGTTATAGTCTTGAAATATGTGCTAACGTATGTGGGCGTCATTGTGAATGATTAGTACTACAACATTTAGATAACAGTGCAGCCTTGGGAGTTTTTTGATAAGTGAACTTGTTATCAGGCCTCTGGATGTTGAAACATTTTCAACTTCTCTAGCTGTCATGACTTGTTGACAAAAAAAAATAGACAACAGTGCTTAAATGGATGCATAGAGATCAGAGTGCACCAAGTTGAACATGAAAAGTTGCCAGTTTTTCTACTTGGAGAGTAAATTATGCTAACTAGACAGACACTATTTTGACTCTGTGAGACATAATATAAATATTAGATAGCACCATCCAGTAATGTGAAGAATTAGGGTCCTAGAACTCATGCAGCTATCCAGATATACTGGAGTTTGTTGGGGGGATTAAGGGATGTTAACGTTGCGTTGGATTGCATTTGTCACACCTGGATTTTCAGATAATTTATATATTACATGGAGGCATTCTATGCTGACATGCTGGCACTGGCTTACTCCTGTGTGTAGCTATTTAATAATTAAAAGAAAGTAAATACCTTGGCTGCACATTTCAAATGATATGAATTGAAAGTGATAGTGTGCTTGTGGTCCTTCCTTATACACAGAAGCCCAAGGCAGTCTAGGCGAAGGAATATCCTTCGGGACATGGGAGCTGGCACTCATTATAGCAGTACCAATTTGTGTCCTGGGCATGGCCATCGTGTTCCTCCTAACTAGATGGCATCAGAAGCATCCATCCTCGTCTGCCTACCGGCATCACTCACGATCAGAGGATTCTATAGAAGCACCAGATCATCCCATACTTGGCGGGCAGTCCATTAAAGACTTGATTGAGATGACCACCAGTGGATCAGGTTCAGGTGAGTAATAGCTCAAGCTGGAAAAGAGCTGTCACTCACAGTAATTTTCCTGAGATAATCGCAATTTTTCATTTTGGGAATGTCAGTTGGGCTTCCCCTACTGGTTCAGCGTAGCATTGCACGGCAGATTCAGCTGGTTGAGATCATTGGGAAGGGGAGATTTGGAGAGGTGTGGAGAGGAAGATGGAGGGGAGAGAATGTTGCCGTCAAGATATTCTCCTCCAGGGAAGAGAGGTCCTGGTTCAGGGAGGCTGAGATCTACCAGACCGTCATGCTGAGGCATGATAACATTCTTGGATTCATTGCAGCTGACAACAAAGGTGTGTGGTTATGATTTTACGCAGTAATAAGCTCTGTGGCATAATATGGCTGATGGTATTGTGTGTATGTTCAAAAAGTTGAAGGTCCTTTTCACGAGGTGTGGCTATTTTCAGACAATGGAACATGGACACAACTGTGGCTTATCACTGATTACCATGAGAATGGGTCCCTCTTTGACTATCTGAACCGTTGCACTGTGGACTCAGGAGGCTTGGTTCGCATGGCCCTGTCCATTGCAACTGGCTTATCTCATCTGCATATGGAGATAGTGGGTACTCAGGGCAAACCAGCCATTGCTCACAGGGACCTCAAGTCCAAGAACATATTAGTCAGGAGCAATGGCACATGTGCTATTGGGGATCTGGGACTCGCTGTTAGATATGATGCAGCCAGTGACACGGTTGACATTCCTCTCAACAACCGAGTAGGAACAAAGAGATACATGGCTCCAGAGGTAAGTACCCTTTACTGGTGTAGTACTTTTCTGCATTTTCCACACACCAAGGTATTTCTATGGTATTTGTTACTCCTGTAGGTGCTGGATGACACCATGAACATGACTCATTTTGATTCATTCAAGAGAGCAGATGTGTATGCGCTTGGCCTCGTCTTTTGGGAGATTGCCAGGAGGTGCAATATGGGAGGTAAAGTGGTTTAGGCATCCTGTCTCTTCTCAGTGTATTACATTAATTACAACCTCTATTTCCAGGCATCTATGAGGATTATCAGCTTCCCTTTTATGACCTGGTTCCCAATGATCCTACAATAGAGGAGATGAGAAAGGTTGTGTGTATGGATCAGCAGAGGCCATCTATACCTAATCGGTGGCAAGCTTCAGAGGTATGCATCAACAAAAGAGTGAGGGCATATCATGGCCCTTATTCTGCCACAAGAAATGTAAAAATGTAGAAAATAGACTGGTGAAGGTCAGATTAACAATTCAGTGTTGCAATTCCTATTGTCAGGACTGTAATTTGATTCAAGTTCCATATCTTGATCAGACGAACATGGTTTGTTTTTTGTCAAAATGCCCCGGTACGTATGCATGGGTGTAGGTTCCCAAGTCGGCACTTATAGTTTCATGTCGTTTTGGACTATCCTAAAGCCTTGTGTAAGATAGAGTAAATAAGTTCTCTGACCAATAGGAATTTCAATGCACATTAAGTAGGGTAGGATGAAGTTTGAATGTTGTGCACAAAGAAGAAGAAAACATACAGCAAGGTATTGATTTTTTAAATTACCACAGGTTCTGAGGATGATGTCAAAGGTGATGAAAGAATGTTGGTACCAGAATGCAGCTGCTAGATTAACAGCCTTAAGGATTAAGAAGACCATTGCCAACTTCGGTGCTTCAGAGGAGTTCAAAGTGTAAGCCTCCTGGAATTATAAGGCCTCTTGTCATGTTGTTTCACGTTTTGTTAAGAGCCATCTGCTTTATTCAGATTTTTGGTGGCCCCGAATCTCATTTCATTAAGGAAACATAAATGGATTGAGCGACCACAACAACAGAAAAGATTGCATTTTTATAGTGCTTATTTTTGTCGTTACCATCATCGTGAGCCTGATGTATCTAGTTGCTTTTTACTGTCTTTCCGTTCTTGCAGGATGGCTTTTCTGGAGGCATAACAATTGTTGTGAAGAGGTTTTCATACAGAAGAATGTGCTGGCAGCATGCAAGGAACTAAATGAAAGTGCCTCGTGAGATGCCACTTGCATTCAAGAAAGCTAAAGAGTGAAAACTGGAGGTAATTCAGGTTAAGGACTAGGTTTTATTTGTTGCTGGGAAGGGCAGATGGTGTGTACATTATTTTCTATTTTCTATTTATTTTTACTTTTGTTTTGTTATGGGTACCATAAGTGTGAGTTGGTTAAAATGCCAGCATGTGTTTCCTGTTGTTGTCTTTGGTATTCAAAACTTGTGCAGGTGTATCCATTGCCATAGTATATGAATGAGAAGGTGAGCACAAACTTTGCAGTACTGTATAGTGCATTTTAAAATCCACATAAGTTTTTGTTTGTTTTAATGGGTAAAGTACTATGAGTAAAAGAAATTTAGGGTATATTTTTTCTCCCGTCATTACTGGGTGAATTCAAGTCAAATTCCTCAAGTAGTTCGACTCAGGATTTCTGATTTACTGACAGTTCGTAAGTTCTCTGGTAGCGTTGCAGTCAACTTCATTTCCACACTGGCTGAAACAGAAAATTCTCTATGTCCCCAGGGAAGAATTTCAGGAACTCTTCCAACTACAAGTGCACCACAATTTATTGTTAACAGAAAATAACAGTACATTGCTTTTATTTTTCTGGTCAGAGCACACTTGTGTGCAGAAACGTTAATTTCCTCCACTGTTGTGTTCACCTGTTAGTAAATTCATTATTTTTGTATTTTCCAGCCACATATGGGAAGGAATTTAAGTAATTTGTTCCCAATAGCGGGAGAGAAATTACAAAAACTCATGAGACATAATTTGACCTAGTCAAAGTGCCTTTGTAAAATTTCATATGGAAAAATTAATCTTTGAACACCGGTGGAAAAAAAACAAAACAATTGAAAACTGCCATACTCAACGACCTACTGAATATTTACCTCACTGGGCAATCTTTTTTGCAGCTCAGAATGAAAAATATGAAAGGGAAAAAACAAACTATGTTAGTCCAGCCACAAACCCAGCAATTGGTTTAACTGCTAGCCGAGTACCGCTGGATCATGGGTTTTGTGTTTTGTGGTTCATTTCATAATAGTACAAATGATGTAGCCTATTTTAGGAGCGATTTTGTACCCCCTCCCCCATTCATTTACTATTATTATAATTTCTATTGTTTACAGTTATTTACTGCAAAATTGGATGGAAAGTGCATTTAATGGAAACGAGTAGAAAGTGGTTCTAAACAAATCACGTACAGAGTATGCTCAAAGTCCGCAAACATGCTCAACCTCTTTGGGTGGTCTGCCCATGTGAGATTTAAAGTTAAAAAAAAAAAAACTATCCTCATTGCAGCGTGTTTGTCTCTATTGTTCTAAATATGGTATGATGTCTTTTTTGGTATTGTAAGCATGTAACAAGTGTATGTAGCTCTTACTTGTTTTATGGCAGCTTTATTTGAGCTAAAAAAAGAAAAAGAAAATGTGACCCTTCTTCCTCTCTCTACTTTCCTTGTGACAGCTGTAAGATCCATCATTTTCTAACGGTAGTACATTCCATCCTTGCATAATAGTCCGTGCTTTACCATGCATTAGTTGTCATGGTGGATTAATAGTTTACTTTTTATTTTCCAATGTCTTTCCTGACATTATGTTGAGATTATTTTTGCACAGGTTGTAATTTCCTCCTTGACCTTGCCATGAATTCCTCGCCTTCCTTTTTATTGCCCTCAACTTTGGACCTTTTAAAAGTTACATGTTGTGTGAGAGGTACATAAAAGTGTGATAAAAGTTCCTGAAAGGTTTTGGTAATCATAATGATATTGCTTGGCCTGAGTTTTGTTAACATCTGTTTAACCTTCTGCAGTTCATAATGTACAACGTGGATTGCAAAGGATTACATGTGTAACAGTAAGGGTGTTTTTTGGTGAAGAAAGAAAGAAAAAATTAATTTCTAGACATGTGACTCATTGTGTTCCTGGATCTTGATTATGGTTGGACATGTTGGTAGCTATGGGAATGCTCCGGAAGCATTTTTGGTTCAAGTATGTAGAGTAGAGATTGTTGCGAAAAACTGCAGGCGAGATTTCCAAGCTTTCGTGAACCAGAGTGCTTCAGGGGCATTGGACAGTTTTATAGTAATTGAAATACTTTGGATCTGCACAATGGCAGATAGAAACTTTAGACTGCTCCTCCTGTCAAGAAAAGATAGAGTAATCAGGATGCAGGAAAAGAGTACATATCTTTTTTACTTACGCCAGCTTGTACATAGATGACTTAAAAAGTGTCATAATGATTAATGCTGCTGGCAGAGCTTTTTGTTATTTTTTAATGTTAATCAAGATCATTAAAAATAAGTTTTGAAAAATGGAAACAGTTTTTTTTCTGAGTGCATTTTGTGTTGCAAGACCTGAAAATATACAGTAATATAGTACAAAAATATATCTCCCTTAAAAACCTGTTTTTAAAAGCTGCATGTACATTAAAAACATATAAGCACAAACCGTCTTGTGATTGCCACCTCTCGATACTTTCAGGCCATTGTGTTTTCCTTACTGAACAAAGTGTAGATGGGTCAATAGTGAATTAATGAATTCATGTCCATGCTAATTTTTGAATGTAATGTAAAAAACCAAATAACATGCAAAGAAATAAGAGCTCAACTTATGGAATACAGGACACGTAAAAATGTGCCACAATACAATTCATATATTTACTAGGGCGAGTCAAAACAAATTGAGACTGATTTTTTAATGTGATAAAGAGAATTAGTTCATGACTCATGGGGAGTGGCATCATGACAAGTATGTCTTGAAGTATTACATCACCCATTTTTAGATCACAAGTGACAGTGACACCTGGGTATACGATGGTTGTCCAATAATTATTGGCAACACTGTTACCACTCGGTACCTGAAGCTGCCAGGACCGAATGTGGATAGGTACTATATCGCCCAAAAAGATAGAGACTATTTTGCTCTTGCAACTTGCACTTGAATCAAATGCCAATCGTCTCGATCTTTTTGAGCGATATAGTACTTTAAGAGTCACCCCTGGGGAACCCTACGGTACCATTAGAGAAGCAGTCCCATCAGTATGTGCGGAGCAATGCCTGCTCAAAGTGGACCCCCTCCACGAGATCGCCCCAAGACAGCCCTGCTTCATCAAGATATCTCTTTCATGTGAAAAATCTGCCAGACAGCACCTTCAAGTGCATGACTCTGCTTCCCGTATCGTACCATTGTGAGGTTCGTACAAGCTTTTAAAGAAGGCCCTCTCCCGTACTGCAATCGACCAGACTAATGTCGAAGCTGTGACAACTCTATTGGATATGGACCAGTGATGATCTGATCCTGGAACTGAAAAATAAAGTGGAAATGTGGTAAGGCCTCGCAAGTATCCACCGTGAACAAGTGTTTCAAGGAATGCTGTAGGAGTAGGTAGTGCTTAGGAAGATATCAGAAAGCTAGAGAAAATATTCAAGACAATTAACACAATATACAGGGTGATCCAACTCTGTGGCACCAACAGTTATTGGAAAAATCAACAAGCTGCTTGTTTATAATCAGGTCGTTGCTAAAAGCTCAATAAGAGTTACTTTCTGGAGAATCGGGAATAGCACCTGCTGATATTAGGTCCAATGCCCATGTAACAATATTAATGAGGGAAAAAAGGGTCATC
>KZ538849.1:17269-44951 GCA_000934665.2 Catajapyx aquilonaris | reverse complement strand
AGGTACGAAAGGGGGGGGCTACATTGGGGGGCCCAACATGGCCGCCGGCGGCCATGTTGGGTCATCATGTAGCCCCCCCCCTTTCGTACCTATAAAGTTCAACCTTGGTCCGGTAGGGTCGCCACTTGTCGAGGCTCCGAAATGTCTCATGGCGGTCTCAGGTGAGAACTCGCTGAAAAACGCCCCGGCAGTGGGGGGGTGGGAGTGACCTAACCTGTCTTCTATAACCATGGTGCAGTGCATATGCTGTACTAGGTCATTTTGTGAACTCCCCCGGGTGGATGTGTCTATTGGATATTCCACCCAGAAACGAAGCCAGAGACGACCCACACTCTGCACGGATGAAGGGGGTGTCCCCGGGCGGGATTAGATCCCGGGACCTTAACATCCGTGGGCGCACACGTTACCGCGGCGCCACTCCGTCTCCCCCTACTACTATTATTACTATGAACTATAGGTCTGTAGTTACTGCTAACTTATAGCAGTACCATTGCACTACACTGGTACTGCTAAGTTAGAAGTAACTAGTAGTACGACAGAAATTCCACAAATTTGTTTTCAGAAAGGAGATTTCATGAGCACTAAATTGGTAATTGCTTGAGTAAGACCTATGGTACAGCTTAAATCAATTGGTGAAGGTCTTACGTGCGCCTGCCTTGTTTCAGTACTTTTATTCCGCCGCGGAGGTCTTACTTCTCTTTTTTTACCGAAGGGAAAGTTTTTGATCTAATTTATTGGGGTCTTGAAATAAATTTTGAACAATAAGGGACTTATGGTGTAAATCGATTTTGCTGGGAATTTGACTGTCGTCGCACAAAATGAAGCTCAGTCTTTTCATGTGGGAAAAGAACAAGGGTTTATTTTTGCAGTTATATGGTGCCATATAAAGGATAGACAGCTTGAACATGGAAGTATTGCGATCCTATTTTATTCAAAAAAGCAAGACACCTCAGCTGTATATTTTTGTGCCAACAACAGTTAGAGCACCTAAGGGAAATAAAAATAAATCCTGAAAGTCTTCTACGCCACCGAGGCGCAGCTTTGAACTTTAAAAACAAAGATCAATTTATCAATCTGCTGAATCACAAAGAAGATTTTGGTGTGTCATCAAAATGACACTTTCATGCCACAATGCATGGGAAGGACCCTTACGATGGTGTATAAGGGTAACATGAAAATGAGAACCTCGTCTTTAACTTGCCTCCAGGGAGCGGGGGAACAATGGTGGCGGACCCAATTTCAATGTAGACGTGGGCTGTCGAAAACGGAAAGGAAACATTCTTACTGGTCAGATAATCACGAGAGAACAAAGGATGAACTGTGCAGAAGAGATTTGCTATAGCAAGCACAATGACTGGAACATTGCAATGCAACTGTTTTATTCCCAATTATGAGAAGAAGGTTCTCAGTAATTGTAAGACAATATTCAAATTTCGCAATCTATGAAGTACGGTACTTTTAGTGTATGTACTATGGTAAAGTGAGAATTAATGAATATTCCATGTAAATGTCAAAAAATGTTGATTAAGTTAGAATAAAAATTCCTTGTAGCCTACTTTGTATTTGTTTCTTTATACCTCTGGACCTTCCTAGCCAAAGTCCAGATCAATGAAAATTCCTTCTGGCTCCATATGGCCGATATGGGCCACTTATTTTCACTCTGCTGGCGTGGCACTCCGGCAGCGCTCGACCTGTCAGTGCCTATAGCTCCGTAACCCTTTCGTTCTCCATAATTCCGTTTGCATCACAGATAGAGGACACTATATGAAGCGTATTTTGATATCAATGTGATGACATTTGACTTGGGCCTTTGATTCGAAAATTACATTTCCCCCCAAAACATCTCGCTTTTTGGCATCAATTTGCACAGATGTAGGAAAATGAACATGTTTTTTTGTAAAGAGGAGACAATTTCCAATATGAAACATGTATTACATTATGCATTTATGTTGTCATGTAATGTTATAGCGGAACGCCTCTAAATGTGATTAAGGTACAATTAGCGCCTGTAGATAGGCAACCACGCATCATCGGAGCAAATCCTTATGGGAAAGATCCTAACTTGACCTGGACTACAACATATCTCACACTCACCGACGCGACGGGCATATTTTTCCATCAAAAAGGTGATGCACGTCACGTGGAATTGCCCATTAAATAATAATGTTCTCTTACTGGCACATATGCGAAGGCTACAGGCCCCCACTGATTTCTATATACTTTACCTCATTCACTAGGCCAACCACAGCACGTAAGCACACGTTAAGTTCAGTCTGGGAATGTAAACCCGCAAACTTGCGCTTCTTCATACAAAAACTGTTGAGAAGCTCTAGAAAGTTGTCTATCCCCAGCTTGAAGGCTTCGGGGAAGAGACGCAGGAAGGTGATCTCATCCTCCAGGGCATCTTCCACCTTCTGAAAGATACAACCCATATTATGGTGCTGAATTGTGTCTCATTATCATCAGCACAAAGATCGGTGACATATATGCAAAATATGTTCACATGCACAGATGAAGTCTGGGTACATAATTGAAGGCTCGCCCCGAATCAACGGGGAATGTTGTATAAGTGACATGGGTTACAATAATCACTTACAACATTATTCGGGGTGACCCTTCAAATATTAGACTACAGTATTATGATATCCACTTTACCTTGAAGCTGAGCTGTTGCCTTTCATGGCGTCTAAGACACTCACGATGGAGGTCTTTCACTTTAAGGGCTATTGCTTCAATAAAACAGGCGTGGTCCGTCAAGTAGACGAATGGCTGCGACGTTAAATGGGTAAGAAATTTAGTTGTAATTCGAATGGTCGGCATGTCATTATTTGGTGCACTTGTCATGTAACCGTCAAAAGTGTTGTTGCTCCATTTTTTCCGAAAGCTTTTGGGGCTATGAAACATTGGAGGTGCAACACAATTCGAGTGGCACTTATAAAAGCTAGGGATTACGACACTGCTGACGACCACAAGACTGTATAAGTTAAACCAAGCTCACATGATCTTTCGGAACAAGGGCCCTCGCGAAGTCAGACACTTCCGCCAAGTGTTTTAGGCAAGGCCACTTACGGGGAGGCTCGCTTAGCTTCATCATGATGTGGATGGCGTCATGAGTGTGCGTGATGGCCGTGAGCGGGATCATGTAGGCAAATCTTATGTCCAATTCGTCCTTCATGAGATCCTGCAGGTGACCCATGCTGTCTCTAGTGTAGCGCCTGATCTCATAGAGCTGCTCCTGAGAACACGTAATGGATCGAACAGTGCATTCAAGACCACCCCAAAGTAACCACAAAATGCTCCTGAAGTATAGTAAGACTCACCCTGACCAGAAGTTTCAACTCTACGGCTGTAACACTAGTCCCGAAGGGAAGCTTGAGGTGATTTTTGATGGTCAGTTCCATTGTATTGCACGAAAGTTGATGGACCTGCTGGAGGATTCCTGGACGAAAAAGCGAAGTGTGCTGAAAATTTAGAAAGATAATTTGGGACGGAGAATTTAGATAGAACTTTCCGAAAGTGAGGTGTGACCAACAATGAACTCGAGAAATGAAAACAAGTGTCCATGGAGACTGACCCGTTCGACTGACCCGGTTGACCGACCCGGTCACGGGCTTGCATTATCATACATTAGTATTCTCATATTATGCACAACATCGATCCTGCTGTTCGTCTCCTCGTGTCGGCTGGAATTTAACTTACGTTGCTTGCAAATTCATGCAACGAAATTGGAGATTTAGGCTCTATTCCATTATCTTCATTATAAAGCGAGACAGGTATGGGTGTGTGTACAGTAGGCCTAGCTACTTGTCTGCAATAAGGTGTGGGGACGGAAACAGGTGTTTTACTGTAACTCTGGGGACTTTGCCCCACTTGTGTGAACATTTTCGGTCCCCACAGCCTCGCACACGAGAACGTTACCATTATAGTGGGGACATGTCCCCACAATTTCGTTTTGCAGGGTTTTACAAAAGTTCATTTCTCTCAGCCTAGGTTAGTTAGGGTAGGGTAGGTTATGTTAGGTTAGTTTACACTAGCTTCGAAAAGTTGAGTTTTCAAAATTCCCACAGCTTATCGAGCGCAAGTGTGTGTGTGTGTGGGGGNGGGGGGTGTACCTGTCTTCAATAAGCTGTGGGACCGGAAGTACTGTAGTTGTTTTTACTGTAACTGTGGGAACTTTCACTCATCTGTGGGGACATTTCCGGATTTCCCCCACTTGAGGGGACGTTTACGGTTCCCACAAGCAGGGCCGGATTGAGACCTCAGGGCCCCCGGGGCGATCTTAGTTAGGGGGTGCCCCCGAACGTAGAAATTAAAGTATACAGCAATAAGGAAGGCGCGTAGGCAGAAAAATTTCAAGTGGGGCCCCATTTCATAAGCACTAGATGAACAAGCGGTAAATGGCGGAAATTTTGGGTTCAAGGTCACACGAGCTTAGGTGAATGTGGGAGATTTGAATGGGTGTGTATTTGTTGAAATTGGTAGCACTTTTTCCGAAGAAAAATCATGAATTAGTAATTTCTAATGCTATTTCCGGCTATTTCAAACATTCCGTGGGGGGGGGGGGGGNATTCACTGCCACGGGAAAGCGGGTAGTGCTCCCGACTTTGACTCCCTTTTCCGATGAGGAATTGCTTACTATTAAGCAGTTTAGCCTGGAGCTGGAGGTTGGTCACTATCGTCACAAGTAGTAAAATTTTAATTTATAATAATAAAATAAAATATTTTCACATTTTTATTGGGGGGGGGGGGCTGGCAGGGGGGCCGGGCGCGATCGCACCCTGCGCACCCCTATAAATCCGGCACTGTCCACAACAAAATTGCGGGTTTGCTTTTGCAGTAGTGGGGACAAGTCCCCACTATTTCCAGTTGCAGGGTTTTAGAAAGGTCAATTTTTCTCAGCCTAGGCTACATAGGGTAAGGTAGGGTAGGTTAGGTTAGGTTAGTATAGTTGACACACTCTTTGAAAAGTTGTCTTTTTCACGTCTCCAGGCGCAGAGAGTGTGGGTGTGTGTGTTCCTGTGGTCCATTAGCTCTTAGGACAAAAGTCGGTGTTTTTACCGTAACTCCCTGTAGATCACGCTGTAGATGCAACTCAGAACTCATGGCAAGATAGCTAACTCGGTGACGTATTCAGCTTTTTTCCCTTCCATTCTGAAATAATACGATTCTGAGAATTAAAGTGAGGGGTGCGTTTTTGTTCGCGTTTTTTCCCCCAATATGCTGCACATTTTAAAGCCGAAGTAACTCTAAAAATATTTAAAATGCCAGTAGGCCTATCAGTTGAAATATTAGATTTTTTAAAATAAAAAAAAAGCGAAGAGGGGTGTTGTAAGGTGTCGTAAGGAGGGAAGTAAAATATTAGATCGAAAGTATGTTCCATAACCATATATTTTCTTGAATTCGTACAATTAACTCAACGAGAGGGGAGGTAAGGTAAGGTTGGTTCAAAAAATGGCTAGGTATGACGTGACGTGGGTTGAATCTTCCCACGTGTACACTACAAGACTGCTGCTGCTAGGAGGCTTCTGCACACACAAGGCTGCTAGGAGGCTAAATGTAAGAGTATAAATTGAGGAAGACATATACAATGCACTCTGAGGACTTCATCAGTGTCCAGACTAGAGTGTTCAACAATAAAGAAATTTGTGAATGACGCTCATTATGACGTAAAAAACCTGTGCCCCTGTAAAATAATAGAGGCGTCGCGTCACGTCGGCGGGAAAAACCCCATAAGTCACATCGAGGTAGTTTTGAGAAACACACGAAAAACTATGCTTGGACATAAGGGGATTTTATTATTAAATGGCAACCCTCACTCACAGGGCCCATGGGTCTGCAGCAAATTATTCGGCTGATGCTCCTCACCTAATGAAGAAAATGACACCAATGTGCATGTAGTACGCAGTATTATACTTTCCCTGTAAGCACGGCAGTATACTGTAGTGTGCAGAGGGAGAGCCTATGCGCCAACTGGTAGGGGCCTATACTACTTTCATGTGGGGGGTGGGCCAAGCAGTGTTGCCCAAATTTGGCAACGGGTCCGCTACTAGTAGCTACTAATAAACACTGTACAATGTTACTATGTAACAATAGTAATCATATACTACAACAATGTAATAGGAAACTCCTATGGGTCCAGTCTCGTCTAGTCTCGTCCAGACTTGTGGGACACCCTGTACATCCAGTTTAGTTCTCAATTAGGCGCAGGTTTACAATATTTTATTATTATGCCTACTACATGCAGTAAAAGCACATTATCTAGGGCGCGATTGTCTGGCACCCAAATCGAGCTAAAAAGTTCCGGTGACCTCGACCATGAAAATGTTATGTTTTCCAGAGTTTCGGATCTAGGGATTGTCAACTGGTATCAGCAAACAGAAAGGAGATTGGGGGCCATGGCAGTTGTATAGTTACTATGTATTCATAGTAGTGTATTGACATTGTTGATTAAACTTGTTAGATGACATTCCAAAGCCTAGTCGAGTCTTTCAATAGCTCCCTCCTAACACAACAATCCCCTGCCATCCCTTCGCGCTCTGGGGGGCCCACCGCAGCCTTAGATCGATCATAACTAGACACATCCTATGTTGCAAGTATTTCATAACTAATCTTACATTTGAAGGGCTCGGGAGAAAAACCGAAAAACCTGTTAATCGCCAGTGGGAAATGCAAAAAGTTGCGGAAACAAATGAAGCACAGAAGGTGTCCTCTGGTGGGGAGTACCTTCATGAGTAGCCTACTCATGAATATTTCCGCACCTGCAGAGAGAGTCAGTCGCTGGCAGTCAGGGTTTGGGTTTGGGTTTATTGAGAAGAAGCCAAGCAAATCAACTATGGCTATCTGGCTATAGTATATTCAAAGGTGGGACAGATGGAGAGAGAAACGAAGAGGAAAAAGAAGAGAGGTAAGACTGGTATATTGTAGTGACCTGGCAACTGGCTGGTGATGGTTGCCTGGTCACTGTTATTTATGTTGTTTAGGGAACCAGAGTTGTTGGGGTTTCCTATCAGTTCGATTCCTGCTGTCCTGTGAGACGGATGTGTTGATGTATTGTCCTGAATACAGTGCATTCTGGTAGTTACTTCTTCCCCCGTGTGTGATTATTTTGTGGTGTCCCTGTCGTCTAATCGAGGGGCACTACAAATTGGTGTCAGAAGTGGGATAACGAAACCGCCTGTTCGGAAGTTGCGAGGAAGATGGCATTCCTCGATCAGCTGAGAGCCATTCTTGGGGAAGAGAGGTGCGGCAAAGCTGAAGAGAGCTGTGGAGCCATCCAAGTACATTGGAAGGATGTATTGGTGGAAGCACTGAGGCGCAGGATGGAGGCCAGCAGGGAGGAGAGAACTCCGGGTAGGTGGCAGGGAAGCAACGGGGGTCGAGTTGGAGAATACCAGGCGTTGCGAGGTGGCCACCTGCCCGATGGAAGAGCATCCATGGAGGAGAAACTCCGGAGAAATATGCGAGGCGAGTTCGTGATGCGGATGCAGATGGCCGAGATGGCTGATCGTCAGAGCCACGACGAGGGGCTGCAGGCCTGGGAAGACGAGTTGTCGCGCAAGTACTTGGAAGCAAGGAAGGCGATGTTTGCGAGAGTTGCTGTGTTCCAAACAAACGGGAAAGAGCCAATGGAGCCAACCGTGGAGCCAACAATGAGGGACAAGGGGACGTTGCCACACGACGGCGAAGGAGGCGCCTTGGAGACGGAGCAAACACACCAGAAGAAGCTTATGATTAGCGGCGAGTCGACGTTGCCAGACAACGGCAGAAGGGAGCTGTCGAGATGGGACACTGGGACGTCCGAGTGTGGGGCCAGCCAAGACAGAGCTGAGCTGCTGAGTTGGAGCTGCCGATGTCTGGCTGGGAAGGAGTTGACAGCGGGGGGAAGGTGACCTCTACTGTTGAAGTGACCAGCTGCAGGGGTTTCGAAGAGATGGGAAACCCCAGGAAGATTCCTGACATGGTCATCCCGGGATTACGTTTACCATTCGTTTTCGGGGTGGACTTGCTGCAGGGGAATCGTGCTGGAGAAGAAAGGCTACATAGCTGCATCGTCGTGATGGAGGGCAAGGAGGGGCCCAGGTGCGATGGTACTGTATCGCAGCCAGAGACGGAGCAGCCAGAAGGTGACTATGGAGAGACCAGGGGTGTGAACAGGCAGGACATCGAGGCGGAGATGGAGCTGGCGATGCCGAGCCTGAAAGAAGGCTGTACCGTTGCAGACAAAGAGATGCCCAGGAGCGACATGGGGATGCTGCACCTAGTGACGGAGCAGCCAATGCGTGAAGCTGGGGAGCCCAAGAGTGAGGACAAGGAGGACATCGCAGCGAAGATGGAGCTGCCGGTGTCAACCAGGAAAGAAAGCTGCACTTTCCCGTCAGAGGGTAAAGACGAGGCCCTGGTGCGAGGTATGTTTGCCGCCCCTGTGGTGATGGTGATGGTGATGCTGATGGTGCTGGTGATGTATTCGTCAAGATGCTGCAGAGAGCCAGATGTCATGCAGGTCCAGGTGCCAGCGACGAGAGATCTGGAAAACGGCGAGAATAGACTTTGCTGTTGCCAACGCAGGCTGATGAGGGTGAAGATGAAGAGGCTACTGCGAAACAGAAGAGGAAGGCGAATGTCCTGTGCCGGGAAGAGGATGCCGAAGCGTTGTACCATCCAGTTGGGGGGCAAGAAGAAGATGCTGGGGGGATTCGAGAGGAGATCCTACTGGAGAAGCACTGTGCCCACCAGGCTGAGGAGAAGAGTCTGGAGGACGAGAATGACCCAGAGACTGGTGAGCAAGCAGATGCAGATGTTGATCATGAAGAGTCTGGTGGTCAACCTGATGCTGAGCGTGGGTAGTCTGGTGGTGATGGATGCTGGTAGTCATGCAGATGCTGGTGAGCAAGCAGATGCAGATGTTGATCATGAGGAGTCTGGTGGTCAACCTGATGCTGAGCGTGAGAATTTGGTGGTGATGCTAGTAGTCATGCAGATGCTGGTGACCCAGAGAAGCCCGCAGAAGGCGAGCTGTGGGACGACACAACGGAATGTGACCTTGGGAAGCTCTTGAAGGAAGTTGCAGAGGATGACAAGGATGAAGCTGCAGAGTTCACAAGTGGAGAAGCAGCAGCATCTCCAGCCAAGAAACTCCAGCTGGAGAGGGCCAGTCTGGAGGACCTGGAGAAGGAATAAGAAAAAAAAATGGGGTCCAGGCTGGAGGAAGAGGATTGTTGGAACGAGATAGTTCTCGTTCCATTTCTAAGGGGGGAAGAATGTAGTGTCCAGGCAACTGGCTGTTGATGGTTGCATGGTCACTGCATTATTGATGTTGTTGACTTGTTGGGTAGTTCGATTCTGGCCGATCTCCTGATCGGACGCTGTGTACTTGTTGTCCTGAATACAGTTCCAAACTGGTTCTTATACCCTTCCCCGTGTGTTATTCTGTGGTGTCTCTGACGTACTCATCGTGGGACACTACAACTAATCGAGGGGCACTACAAATTTGTAGTGCCCCTCGATTAGACGACAGGGACACCACAAAATAATCACACACGGGGGAAGAAGTAACTACCAGAATGCACTGTATTCAGGACAATACATCAACACATCCGTCTCACAGGACAGCAGGAATCGAACTGATAGGAAACCCCAACAACTCTGGTTCCCTAAACAACATAAATAACAGTGACCAGGCAACCATCACCAGCCAGTTGCCAGGTCACTACAATCTTCCCCCCTTAAACGGAACGAGAACTATCTCGTTCCAACAACTCTCCACTTCCAGCCATTTTTTTTCTTCTTCTTTTCCTCCAGTTCCGCCAGCTGAAATCTGTCCCTCTCCAGCTGGAGTTTCTCTCTTGAGCCAGTCGCAGTTTGTCTCCCATAATTGCTGCTGCTGCTGCACGACCACCAGTCTTCTCAAGAGCAGCAACTGCCTGATCACCAGACCTCTCATGATCAGCCTCAGCTTGATGACCATCCGGCTCCTCAAGTTCAGCATCTGCTTGTCCATCAATCTCCTCATGGTCAGCATCTGTTTGAGGGCCATTCTTCACAGCATCTGCTTGCTCACCAGTCTCTGGGCCCTTCTGCTTTTCCTCCAGACTCTTCTGATCAGCCTGGTCCCTGGTGGGCACAGTGCATCTCCAGTAGGTTCTCCCCATCATCTTCTCGCCCCACGACTGGATGGTGCAGAGACTCGGCACCCTTTTCCCTGCACCGGACTTTAGCCTTCCTCTTCACATGTTTGTCTCGCAAACCACCTCTACCACGAGAACGTCTCTTAGGACTCTTCTGCTTCGGCCTCCATATGTACTCGCCTGCTTCCAGACTGCCAGTCGCTGACCCCAGGACCTCCAGACCGCCTGGATCTCTGCATTTTCCCAGCCCCCTGACGGTGTGGAGCAACCTGCCCTCAGTCTGATTCTCCTCGGCCCCCACGTGACCCTGGTCCATCAAATCATCCCTCCCCGGGATGGTCCCTTTAGTAGTGGCATCTTCTTCATTCTCATTACTCGCCAACAGCAAACTCTTGGTATCTTCTACTTCTGGACCTTTCTGCCTTGGCCTCCAGGTATCCTTACTGGCATCCAGACCACCCGTCGCTGGCTCCAGGATCTGCGACGCCCCTGGCCCACTGCAGCATCCCTCGACACATCTCTCTGTGTCCTCTTCCAGCCTCCTGACGGTATAGCGCAACCCCACGGCGCCCTCTGTCTGGCCCTCTTCAGTCTGCACCCTCTTTCGGCCCCTCCAGTTGTCCAACAATATGATGACCCCTGCCGCATCATCACTTTTATCTGCAGCATCCCTCTCTGCTTTTCTTTGCGACTTCCAGCACCCTGGCTCTCTGACACATCTTGACAAACACATTACTAGCACCAGCACCATCAGCATCACCATCCTCCACAGGTGATGCAAACATCCTTGCACCCAGGCCTCTTCTTTACCCTCTGATGGGAACGTGCAGCTTTCCTTCCTGGTTGACACCGGCAGCTCCATCTTCGCTGCGATGTCTTGCTTTGGTCCACATCCGGACGTTCCAGTGTCCTCTCTCAGCAGATCCAGTCTACCGTTGTCTGGCAACTTCACCTGGCTTTTAATTGTGGTCCCCACCGGGTTTGTTTGTAGTGGTGCCAAGGATTCCTCTTGGCCGTCACGTGGCAACGTGACTTGGCCCCCCATTGTTGGCGCCGACCGACTTGCATAGTGTTGCGACAGCGATGGCGATGGCATTCCAAAACCATCACTTGCGGATGGAGAGATCCCTTCCGGCGCCGCTGCAGGTCCATTGGCAGCTTCCCTTGCCACCAACTCCAGGCCATCACGCAACTCCTTCAGTTGCGCCTGAAGATCCTCATTGCGGCACCGTTCTTTCTCCTCCGCTGCCAACTGCATCTGCACCATCTCTGCAATCATCTCCCTCCGGAGCTCTGCCATGCCCTCATGCAAGGCCACCTTGACCTCCTGCATGATCGACACCCTCTCGTCGGGCAGGCAGTCTCTTCTCCACTCTGGGAAGTCATCGCATCGCCCCCCTCTGGTTCCACACCACCTACTTTCTACGGAGTGGTAGTCCTCCGGAGTTCTCTCCTCCCTGGCCTCCGTCCTATGCCTCAGTCCCTCCACAAATTCTTTGCAGTGCACCTGGCTGGATCCACAGCTACCTTCCCCCAGGATGGCTCGGAGCTCTTCGAGAAATGACATCTTCCTCTCCAACGTCCGATCCGGCGGTTTCACAATCCCAGTCTCTGACACCAATTTGTAGTGCCCCACGATGAGTACGTCAGAGACACCACAGAATAACACACGGGGAAGGGTATAAGAACCAGTTTGGAACTGTATTCAGGACAACAAGTACACAGCGTCCGATCAGGAGATCGGCCAGAATCGAACTACCCAACAAGTCAACAACATCAATAATGCAGTGACCAGGCAACCATCAACAGCCAGTTGCCTGGACACTACAATATCTCTTAGTCTGTCTCCTATCCCAAAGACCTGATGTCCGGCTTGGGTGGTCCTACCAGTAGACGAAGCTACCGCCGGCATAGCTCTTGGGGTCATGAGAAAAACGCAGGCAGTTAGCGTGTGAGTGACCGAGGGTAATTGGCGCCCGTTGAATTTTCATTTCCGCGAAAATGACGGAAAGACTTGAACAGGGTACGACCCAGGACTCATCGTCACCAGTCATCACAGCGAGTATTCACTGTTCAGGAGGTCGGGGTCACCGTTTGAGGAGTCCAGAATGTCCTGCGAGACTTCCAGCTCCGTCGATAGGTAGGCCTAGCTTTGGCGCGAATTGAACGTCTTGGGAGTAAAACGTGTTAACCGGGATGCGGCAATGGGCTCACTGGCTGACTGATAGCGTCTGGTGCTCTCTTCTCTTCAGGCGCGCCAGGCGAGAAAGTATTCACGAATACTCATGAAGGTACTCCACACCTGCCCACATGAGGACACCTCCTGTGCTTCATTTGTTTTCCGCGAAAATATTCAAGCCGAGAACTTTTAGCACGTCATGTTCTTCTCCCAAGCCCTTCGTTTGTATCGGCTACTGCTTTGCATGCTGCACACCGTCCTGTTGAGGGAAAAAAGGATAAAAGTGTGGGAGAGTAAAGAAAGTAAGGGGTGTGTGCAAGGAGCGAGTTTTTGCTTCTTCTGTCCAACTCAAGGGCTCAGGATTTGATACACGAATTTTCACAATATTTTCACTGATACAAAAAATATAATCATTACTGCTGTGGTGAAACAGCGCCTGTTCGGATGCCTATATTTGGCCGCACCAACTCGGCAAGTTGTTTATTCCTTTTATACGGTATATCGTATATGGGCCTTTTGGAATAATACTGGCTTAAAGTTGATATATCCTCATTAATCTAAGTGAGGCCGCTGAGGCATTTAATATCCATTGGTTATTGACAAATAAAGTCCAACTTATTATTCCAGTGCTTTCCGGTGGTATAGTGATTAGCACCATGTCAGGACCCTTGACCTGACCCCTGACCTACCTAGGTCGCAGGGTGTGGGAATAAGAGACCGGTAGGAGGTTAAAACAGTGTATTGCTGGAGTGATACAGGAGAGAGAGTCTCTTGAGGGCCGAAGCCCCCTTCCTTTTATACAGTATTACAGCCACCAGATGGCGCACAAGAACAGGGACAATTTCCAAAAGAGGATAAATGCTGGAACCACACACGTGGTCCCCACTACCATAGGCTTCCACCTAGCCAGCAACACAATACACATAGTTCGAACCCAGGGGCGGAGAGAAGATACTTAGCCTCTGACTTAGCCTATACTGTATGAATAGACTATACAATTTCGAAGGTGTCTCCGTGTTTAAATGCGAGGAGTGCGCATATCAAGTTCGTATTGTGTAGGCTACTGCAGCACCAAACATGAGCCTTGACGTTATTTTATGCTCTCTTGTAGGTGGTCGCTGATGACGCTAATCATGACATTGACAATCTCGAGCATAGATTCAAAGAATGTGGCGACGCTTATACACGTCAAGAAGTAAGACAGCGAAAACTCAATTGCTGGATGACAAAGGGTAAGCTATACTGATGCAGTATATGAAGTCGGATCCATACTATAATAATAATAATAATAATAATAATAATAATAATAATAATAATAATAATAATAATAATAATAATAATAATTTTCTTTGTGTTATCATTTAATATTTTAGCTTCGAGGGTAATCTCAGGCCATAACAAGGACGGCTTCAGATATGCACCTCTAAAATGAAAGCCAGCGAATGCCTTAATAGTTAATTGGTGCCGTGTCATGCTCATGTATGCACAATGAAGCATATAAGCACAATGGATAGCATGGGAATATTAAGTCATGATAATAAAATATGTTATTAAATATATGTGTAAGGCATTAAGGCTTATTTATTGAGGCTCTTCCGGCATCGTCGTTTGAATCATTCGAATCGCCTGACTAAAAATGGCGGCGTCCATTCCGCAAATAGCAGACGTCGCGTCGTACCCATAATATCTGTATGGAAAAAGAGCCCCAAGCCATCAATGGCGCCTCCGCTGCGGTATATAGTCCCCCGCAGTATTTTCCCTCCACTGAATAAAATACACAGTACAGTAATTGTCCAGGTGCACGATCAGGCTCCATGTCCCACGTACGTATGCATCAGTGTTGCCTAGTTGTTGGGTGTTGTATTGGGAAGAAGGCGGGAGTGGGCGGGCAGATCTCATTTCGCGCGGGATCGCTTCCGACCGTATCCATCCGCCCGCCGTGTCGGTTGGGACGCCATCCCTCCCCTTCCCTCCCCCTTTTCCCTCATCATCCCCTCTCCTGTTCGGCTGTGTTCTAGAGCGGTTTTGCGGTGAGAAAAACGGGAAAATTGTGTTCAGGGCGGCCCGAGGGCCTTCCTCAACGCCTCTGAGACAGCCCCAGCAGCAGGTAAGTGCGAATTAGGGTCGTGTTCCTTGTCTGGGCTCTGGGGAGGGTCTCACCAGGGAGGGTCGTGTCTGGTTGTGCCGGCTTGCATGGATTCGAACAGGGAAAGGGTATTGTTGGCGTGGCAGGCGTTTCATTGCCGCTCACTTTGCATTGCTGGCATTGTTGGAAGTGAGCAGGGTTGGGGCATTGGGCAAGTGGAGTTGGACAGTCGTCCAGCTGTTGTGTTGGGGAAGACTAGTCAGTGTACCATGCCAGTAACAAAGGGGCGTTGTTGTGTGGTGGGAGGCAGCAGATACAAAGAGAGTTAACACCTCTCTTTCACTCACTCGCCCTTTCACTCCCAGTTACTTAACTGCTCTTTGTTACAGCCAGATAGCCATATAATAATGTTGCTTATTGATTAGTTGCTTTCCCCAGTTACACTTGAATGACCAGTCAATGATTTGATTGTCCAGGGTACAGTGGATGTCAAGTAAATGCTCATCATCACAACGTTGGATTTTTATCCATTATTTTGTCCAGCTCTCTTGAAATATGTAAATTAAATTGTGTATGGCAATGGACATAAGTAATGCTCGATGACCCGTTATATTATGGTCAGGATCAATCTGTTATTAGATGCAAAGGGCACAATTTATTTTACTGTGACTCACAAGTCATCTGTTCTAGTTTCCCACTTGCTTTAAAAAAGTCGACACACTGTCATTATCCTGTAATACATAGTACTGACTGTTAGTAAGGTCAACAGTGTCAATAGTGCAAGTGAGTCTGTTTTCTGAAAGTGACCTGAGACACGTCAATGACCTAGAGTGACCTGTTAATCAAACTAACAATAAGCTGTATCAGATAACTGGCTGCATATAGGACCATATTAGTTCCCAATCACACATTCCCCTAGAATAATATTGTGCTAATGGGTGTGTGTATGTGTGATCAGACATTGCTATCCTTGTGAGGATATTTTTCGCAAGTTTCCTATCCTTGTGAGGACCGAAAATCTTACGAGGACTTTTTTCAGGCCCTCATAATGTATACAGTCCTCACAAGGATGGCGGAAAATCAAGCCAAGACCTCCTTTTTACTGTGAAAAAATAGGTCACCAAAATTTCGTGTGTATTTTGTAGGTTAGGTTAGGTTAGGTTAGGTTAGTTTTAAATTTTTATTTTTGCCAGACCCTCACAAGGATAGCACTTTATCACGTGAGTGTGTGTGTGTGTGTGTTTTTTTTGCATTGGTCTTTGTAAGTGGTGTAGCCTAATTTAAATGAAAAGTAGTATCTAATATGGAATTTGTGGACTAATGCAATATTAATGGTCACAGCAGGTTGAACAATGATTATTTTATTTTTAAGTTTAATTTTTGGAATAATTTACCATTATTAGAGGTAGATACTGTTATATACATTATGAGGAACACTGTTCATTTGGTGGGCTGTGTAATGAAATATGGGTCATTCCATGTCAGTTCATCCAGCCATGTCACCCACCATCTCAGATTTTCTTGAAATTTTATCTGGGCAAACTGTGTACTGAGAAACTGATATCCTGAAAATTTTAGCCTCCTAGCTCTTATAGTTCTTGAGCTATGGCCAGGCAAATGAGGGTGCAAATGGCTACGGCAGAGTTGTGAAGGCACGACTTGTTTTTCAAAATATTTTATTGTGTGTTAACTAATTGGTGTAGAAAGTTGAAAATATTTGTACTTATGCACATAAACCTTCCGATTCCAAAAACGCTGTCAGATTTGTGCTGAGATCATATCTTCACACATTAATCAATAACATTTGTTGGCATGACCTTGAAACTTTCACAGCTCATTCCCAAAATGTGTATCCTCCAATTTTAATGAAATTGCACCAAAAGAAAGGTCTTGAAGTCTACTTTCAGGAGGTGTAAAAATTTGTCTGTGTATTTTGGTTTTTCACCTTGATAATGGTACATTAACACAAAGTGTCAATCAACAAGACTGTTCTTTGACACACTCCTTCAGATTGCTATATAATTACTCCAGTATCTGGACATGATAATTTGAGTCTCATTCGTTGGCCTAAAGAGGACACAATTACATTTTACAGTGTCTATTTGGCAACACCCCACTTATACAAGTGGCAACACAGTTCCTATCTATAGCAGCATGGTGTGAAACTGGCAACATGTGGGCAGGTGAATCACTAACTCTAGATCCAAAGTTCATCATTGTGCACCTGCACATTCAAAATGGCCAGTTCACATTGTTCAGTTGGCCTATTAGTGAATGATCCCTGCCATAAAACCAGTTATACCAGTGTTGTTGGGGAAAAAAGTGTGTCAGAACTAAGTGAGGAAAACCAGGAGATTCTTGCATTGCGAATTGGAGTACCAAAGAGCAATTTGGTCACCTTTTGCCTGCACCATGAAAAAGTGTACTTAAGCGTGTTCAAAAATGAAATTTTCCAGGTAGGTATAATTATTTTTGTAAAGACACAACACCAAAGCAAAACTTATTTCAACTTACATGTTATAAGTCACTTTCCTTTTTCGTGAAACTACACCAAGCAGCTTCAGTGTCCTTGGATGACACCCGTGACAGTTGGTATTGCCTTCCAGTTGCAGTAGTAGGCATTCCTACCACACATAGCACTGGAACCCAGCACTTATCATCAGGATTTGGCCAATAGTAGGATCTTGCTGGGCCATGTGGATGCATAAATTTCACATATACATCACCATCAAAGTCATGTTTTCCCATTTCATCCACAACCCCAAGATACCAATGGTGATCGTAAACACATGCAACAAAAGAGTTCACTTGCATGGTGCAGGCAAAGGGTGACCAAATTGCTCTTTGGTACTCCAATTCGCAATGCAAGACTCTCCTGGTTTTCCTCATGCTTAGTTCTGACACACTTTTTTCCCCAGAACACTGGTATAACTGGTTTTATGGCAGGGATCATTCACTAATAGGCCAACTGAACAATGTGAACTGGCCATTTTGAATGTGCAGGTGCACAATGATGAACTTTGGATCTAGAGTGAGTGATTCACCTGCCAACATGTTGCCAGTTTCACACCGTGCTGCTATAGTTAGGAACTGTGTTGCCACTTGTATAAGTGGGGTGTTGCCAAATAGACACTGTAAAATGTAATTGTGTCCTCTTTAGGCCAACGAATGAGACTCAAATTATCATGTCCAGATACTGGAGTAATTATATAGCAATCTGAAGGAGTGTGTCAAGAGAACAGTCTTGTTGATTGAAACTTTGTGTTAATGTGCCATTATCAAGGTGAAAAACCAAAATACACAGACAAATTTTTACACCTCCTGAAAGTAGACTTCAAGACCTTTCTTTTGGTGCAATTGCATGAAAATTGGAGGATACACATTTTGGGAATGAGCTGTGAAAGTTTCAAGGTCATGCCAACAAATAATGTTATTGATTAATGTGTGAAGATATGATCTCAGCACAAATCTGACAGCGTTTTTGGAATCGGAAGGTTTATGTGCATAAGTACAAATATTTTCAACTTTCTACACCAATTAGTTAACACACAATAAAATATTTTGAAAAACAAGTCGTGCCTTCACAACTCTGCCGTAGCCATTTGCACCCTCATTTGCCTGGCCATAGCTCAAGAACTATAAGAGCTAGGAGGCTAAAATTTTCAGGATATTAGTTTCTCAGTACACAGTTTGCCCAGTTAAAATTTCAAGAAAATCTGAGATGGTGGGTGACATGGCTGGATGAACTGACATGGAATGACCCATATGTGATTTTCTCTGCTGTGAAATCAACGAAGTATAAACCGGAATCAGGTGTGTGCCTGAGTAAGAGGAGAGACGGTTACTATTGTGGTCTCAAGAGATGACTCTCTCAGTAAGTTATTGCCTTGGTAATATTTTGAAACATGGAGTTACAAGTATAATGAGGGACATTTGTAACAATTCCCACCTTTACCTGCAAGATATACAATGTCATTTACATGGAACCAAGGAACCATAACAGGTCCACTATTCCCAATCCAGATATGATTATGTGACAAAATATCAAATTGAATAAATGTTGGCATCAAAAAAGATGGCAACATAACCAACAGCATTCATCCATGTTGACATAAAACCAGATTATCGACAATCTGTTATTGGCAATACAGTGGTCAGAAAGTGGCAATCAAAATATAATATTGGACGACTGGTATAGTGGAATATGGATCCGAGTTCCTCAATGCTGTGTAAATGGCCCCTATATGTCTTGGAATGTGATAAGATTACTGTGGGTACAATATTCATCTGGGGGTAACTAGTTAATTTTCTTTGCCTAAAGAAATCGTTTCCCCATGAAACTTGGCAATAGACTGGAAGGTAATAGTATTATTAACATTTTATTGTATTTTGATATGTTTAAAACAGATATCACAAAGAATGTGGGCAAAAAGAGGAAGCGTGTATCACTACCCATATCAGGTGGTCGCCGAGTCAATCGACGTGGTCATGGCGAAATACCACATGAAGCAGATGAAATGTCCCATGAGGTGACAAGCCATCCAGCCAGTATGCCCCTTGAGGCAACAATCTATCCAGACAGTATGTATCCCCTGGGGCAACAAGCAACCCAGACAATGTATATCCTGGGGCAACCAGCGATCCAGACAATGTATCCCCTGGGGCAACCAGTGATTCAGACAATGTATCCCCTGGGGCAACCAGTGATTCAGACAATGTATCCCATGGGGCAACCAGTGATCCAAACAATGTATATCCTGGGGCAACCAGCCATCCAGGCAATATATCCCATGGGGCAACAAGCAACCCAGACAATGTATCCTATGTGGCAACTAGCAACCCAGCCAATTTATCTTGTGGGGCAACAAGCGATCCAGACAGTGTATCCCGTGGGGCAACAAGCGATCCAGCCATCCCTGGGGCAACAAGAAACCCAGACAATATATCCCCTGCAGCAACAAGCTACCCATACTATGTCCCCTGATGCACCACCATTCTATCCACACAGTATGTATGCTGAGGCAGCAAGCCATCCAGACTGTATGCCTTTAGAGCCAGCAATAAGCGATCCAGACAATATGTCCCCTGAGGCCACAAGCGATCCAGTCAGTGTGTCCCCTGAGGCAACAAGCGATCCAGTCAGTGTGTCCCCTGAGGCAACAAGCGATCCAGTCAGTGTGTCCCCTGAGGCAACAAGCGATCCAGGTGACATGACCCCTGAGGCAACAAACGATCCAGACATTATGTCTCCTTGGGCTACAAGCTATCCCAACAATATGTATCCTGAGTCAGAAAGCTTTCCGGACAGTGTGTCCCCTGAGGCATCAAGCGATCCAGCCAGTGTGTCCCCTGAGGCAACAAGCGATCCAGTCCGTGTGTCCCCTGAGGCAACAAACGATCCAGACATTATGTCTCCTTGGGCTACAAGCTATCCCAACAATATGTATCCTGAGTCAGAATGCTTTCCAGACAGTGTGTCCCCTGAGGCAACAAGCGATCCAGTCCGTGTGTCCCTTGAGACAGCAAGCCATCCAGTCACTGTGTCCTTTGATGTAACAAGCCATCCAGACAGATTGCCCCTTGAGGCAGCAATAAGCTTGCCAGACAGTATGTCCCCTGAGGCAGCAATAAGGTATCCAGACATGACCCCTGACGCAACAAGCGATCCAGACATTATGCCCCCTGAGGCAGAAAGCGATCTTGACAATATATCTGACAAGAAAGATGAAATTCAGGATCATGGTGAGCGAAGAAGTGATCCCAAGAAAAAGCCTCATAATAAGATGAAGAAGCCATGTAAAAAAAGGAAGTTCCCTTTGCTCGATCATGGTAGTGTCATGTATAAATTGGCCCAAAGGAATGCAAACATGGAGGCAAGGCAGTAATTTTTATTTGCCACTTTATAATTTGTGTGACATTTTTTACATTACGATAATATGTTTTCCTTTTTGTAGGAGATTGTGCAGTGTTGGTATGATAAGTACCAGCATGATAAGAATGTGTCTACATTAAGACTAATGCAACTTGTAATCCACATGATTGGATTTGACGCTAAAGTAGCTGTTGGCATGAAGCGTGATGAGCACCCTGAGACACTATCAAGAAAGTTCTTTTCTGAGTTTTACCAGGTATTACTTCACATGGTGTTACCAGGGGATGTGAAAATTACTTAGGCATTCCAAGTGAAACAGGTCATCTATCCCATATTTCTTATTCAATTTGTAATATCATGTATGGTACATTTCTGTAGCACCAACAAAATATTTTGTGGCAAAGCTGTTTCAGCGTCTACTAGTGTTGATATGCAGATAATGCCAACAATTTTAGAGTGCAGGTTATGATATCACTTGTATATCGTATGCCAGGATGCAAAATGGGGCTGTTCTATTATTTTATGAGATCTTGTGAGCACCTAGTTTTTTGTGCCTTCAAATATCATGCCCAACAGTTTGAATATGTCAGTTATGGACACTTGAAATATTTTTTTTATGGGGATTAAAATTACACACCTGAAGTGGCAAAGACAAACATACAATTTGGCATCAGTGGCTCAGCTATTCTCATGTGCAAGCAATATTTTCGAGTTTAAAATGAATTGCAGGGGAAGGTGGCATCATGATGAATACTGATTCATCTCTCCCAGCTGAATATCTCTACATGTAGGTGTTCTGGGGTGATTCTGATTGTACTGCTTCCTGTCTCCTTGCTTGTGAGCACATGATTAAAATGGGAGACAGGTGTGTTCAGGAAAAACATGGAGAAGAAAATTGCTTTTTGAAATGAACTTGTCTCACTGGGATCTATTAAAGTACACTTCATAGATGATATATCCATTTTACTGTACTAATTTTTAATAGAAAGGGACTTGTACAGTTTAGTACATTTTGGCATTTTCATTTTGAAATTCTTTTGGTGGAATTATAATTTTCTACAATACATCAGAGTGGAGTAATTGTGCCCATCAGTTGGTGGTTCTATTGCCTCACATTATTTCACTTGACAATAAATAGGTTGCAAAAGAATTTATTGCCTCATTCAGTTTCTCATGTAAGAATGGGATAAACGCATTGTGAGTAAAAAGGTGAATCTTCTTGCATTTGTTGGAAATCACTCAAGAAGCAAAATTTTGGCTGTGTAATGAAATGACACTCAAATAGGGAAGATTCGAATGGGACAGATACAGTGTCATTTATTTTACACAGACTTGGTTGCCATAAATCAGATATGCTGAAGATATTTTATATGCCAATTTTTAAAATGTATCCAGTGTTGTAAAATGAAAAATTCCTAATACTGCATTTAGAACAAATGCCTGAGATTAATCTTTGAGTGGAATGAAAAATAAGTGTATTGGCGAGAAAAAGTATACAAAAAATTAAGCTGTCCTAAAATAATGCAGTGTATTAGACCTTCACATGGCGTGGACCGAAGCAGTTTGGAGGAGGGAATATGGTGTCCGACTCCTAATCGGGAGGTCCTGGGATCAAATCCCGGGGCCGGCAACTCTGACCGTGGTTTTCTGTGGTTTCCCACGGTCCTTCAGGAAAATTCTGGAGTTGCTTCCGTAATTAATAGGCCACAGCCACTTCCTTCCTTTCCTATCCTACCCCAAAGAGCACAGTAAAATGAAAAGCTAATAGTTCCAGGCAAAACAAACTTCCCCCCTAAAGAGCCGATGGCTGATAACGGGGTATGAATTATTAATTATTATTACCTTCACATGGGGTGAACAGGTAACTTCTGATTCCATAATGTGACCTGCACACCAAAAAAAAAAAAAAAAAAAACCCCGCAGTTACAGGTGCCTGCAGCATATACAGGGTGCAGAAATTTAACATACCATGACTTTGGGGGATGGTAGAAGGGTTCTAGGCGATCATTTTAAGTATCAGTAATCATGGGTATCCGAAGCATAGTTACCGAGACAATGAGTGACAAACACAAACTAAGTTATAAAATATCCTGGCAGGTATGCATCCCTCTACGCGACCTTACTTTTTCCATTTACGTTAATAAATAATAATAACATCAACATCAACAACAACAACAACAACAACAATAATGATAATGATGATAATAACAATTCATACCCCGTTATCAGCCTTTTTCGGCTCTTTAGGGGGGAAGTTTTTCTTTTGCCTGGAACTCTTTGCTTTCATTTTACTGCACTTTTTGGGATGGGATAGGGACGGAAGGAAGCGGCTGTGGCCTGTTAATTACGGAAACAACTCCGGAATTTCCCTGGAAGGACCGTGGGAAACCACAGAAAACCACGGTCAGAGTTGCCGGCCCCGGGATTCGAACCCAGGACCTCCCGATTAGCAGTCGGACGCCTTATCCACTATGCCAACCTGCTTCGGTTAATGATGATAATAATAATAATAATTAATAATAATAATAATAATAATAATAATAATAATAATAATAATAATAATAATAAATCCGGGTATAGTGCTTGACCTTATCAGACCTTTATTTATGTCTCGTACATATATTGGAGCCTTTTTAAGTAACGCCTGGGCCCACGGGCAGAATGACAGGAGGGGATGTGCAAAGTGCAGTGCAATGTCTTAGGTGTGGTCATTTTGTGAATTCCCCCGGGTGGATTAGTCTATGGAAATTCCACCTGAGATGAAGCCAGAGATGGCCCAACTCTGCACGAGATGAAGGGGGGAACCCTGGGCTGGGATCGAACCCAGGACCTTAACATCTGTGGGCGCATATGTTCACTCCGCCTCCCCATTTACGTTATTGAGGTGTTATCATGCAATTTAAATTTAAGATAGGATCCCATTAGGCATAACAGGAAATGGCCTAGAGCCCTAGACCAGTGTTTCCCAACCTGTGGGTCGTGAAGCCTTTTCCAGGGAGTCTCGTGGTGTCGTGATAATTTTTACTTGCAAAAATTTTATAGGAAATTTTACCACGGGTTTTAAAATATGCTTTAATATGTCGACACTTCCTTAACCTTCTACTAATACTCGGAAGAGGGGGGGGGGGGAGGCTGTCGCAGGTTACTTGACTATCATAAAAGGGGGCCGCGACCCGAAAAACGTTGGGAACCACTGGCCTAGGCGATGGAAATGTCGTAGGCTGTATCCGTACATACACGCTGGGAAAATGCACTTTTAACTTCTTGATGCTCATTTTTTTGGTAACATGCTTTGGAGACCCATGATTCCTATACTTAAAATGATCCCCTAGAACCCTGCATCCCCCAAAGCAACCCTACATTAAATTTCCGCACCCTGTATGAAACCATTCAGCAGATGCCAAAACCAGTTTATCCAATAATAGGGTTTGTCTTTTAGTACCACAAAATATCCTTAATTTGATTGAAAGTAGAGACACTGAATGTAAAAGATGGCCCAGTTCATGTGGAATGCCTCTAGTGTGGCTCGTCCAAGCCTCTCAGAATTTAGCCTGAGGGGTTAAGCCTTACAAACTTCACAGAAAATATTCATGCCTTTAATGGTAGTCCCATCTTAGACTTACTTTATTTGAATGTCACATTATTTTTCAGGGTAAACCTCAAAACTTCTTTATGACGAGGAATGATAGAAGGACACTGATGCCTATGTTCGATGAGTTCATGATATCTGTTGTGTTTAAAATGAAACAAGATATCATGAATAATGATGCAGTGCTGGATATCCTTTCCAACTTTTTAATATGCTTGTCAAGCTCGCACATTGAGGAATATCGTGAAGTGCCAGCAAGAGCAGGTTTGCAGTTTAATCCATTTTATATTATTATGCATTTGTGGGTAAGTGTATAGGCACTGTGTAACTGCAGCTTTTGTTGACATATGAGGCAAAACTTAGTTGCATTCTTTAAACTTTCACTGTTGAAGAAAAACATGTATTTTGCAATGGGATGGTGTAGAAAATGAGTCAGTTTCTCCTCAATTTTAACCATTATAAAATAATTATGAGAAAATCATTTAACTCTGTTCAGAATGTGGGGGGGGAGGGAAGTAAAAGTTGCCTTGCTATAATATAAGACCCATTTTTCCTCTCTTTCTACCCCTTCAAATATTTGACTTTTTTGGCTGGGAATATTTGGCAATTTGTGGGAAATGTGATTGCAACATTCAAATATTAATCATTTTGAATTGCAGCGCTCAAGATGATAACAGCGCTTGTTGAAATGCTGCGTGATAATCAGACGAACAAGAAGGAGTATGAAAAGCAAAAGCATGAACATACAGACAATACTAAGAGCAACAGGAAATTGGACAAAATCATAAATGGCCTTAAACGTCTTGAGAAAAACTTGGATAGCGTTATTGCAAAGTTGCTTGACAATGTGTACGCAAAGCGCTGCATGGATTCAAGCGTGAAGATTCGCCAGCTAGTTATAGAAGAATTGACTGAATGGGTAGTGATTTTTCCTGCAAAGTTTACCAAGCCAGAAGTGTTCGGTCTTGTTGAATGCCTTCTAGCAGATTCCGATCCAGGGGTGGTACACAAAATGTTACAGGTGATGTTTGTGCAGCATGTGTCAGTTATATTTATTATAATACAGTGCGACCTGCTTTATCGGTGGCCCAATTTATTGGCCCCCCCTGCATTTTTGGACCAAATCACCAGGGCTGGAATCAAATCAATCCCATAAATGTAATTTTTCCCCGCATAGGTGGTGATTTCCCCAGTTAGTCGGACCAGTTTAGTTGCTATAATGCTATACTACTGACGATTTTTTATGCAAGTAGGGAATGACGGTGGTCCTGTGACTGCACTCGACACCTGCACGAACTTTGTTAACCTGAAGTCAAAAACAAGAACCCGACAGATGTTACTAGACAATTTTTTACAGTGAGTGAGCACTAAAATTACTGTACAGTACAGTACTTTGCATTTACATGACACTTGCATGACACAGTCACTTTTATACATTGATTTTACCTTCACCTGTTGTGCAATAATTTTTGAGGATTAATGCTGGTAGTGCAGTCTAATCTTTTGCGTTTTTTCCCCGTTGTTTCACAAGAACCCAGGTTAATTGAACCCCCGCTTTATTGGGCCAAAATGCCGTGGCCCCGATGTGGTCCAAATAAGTGGGTCCCACTGTATTGTTTTCTTTTGTTACCTTCTTTATTAGGAGTGTTAAATATAAAGTAGTGGCAACACAGTCATTTTGTGCTGTACAATCATTGGATGTAGTTGTTATGTCTACTGTCATTAATAGATTGTGTGGAATTTGAGATGGGCAGAGATTCACAAGTTCACTCCATTAGGATACAATATTATTGTGGAACGTTGTAAAGTTACATCATCAGGCAGGTCCTCCCTAAAGAGATATTCACCAAGACAGAGTAACAACATGGTTAAAAACAGAAATGTCAATGCTTGGAAATGTTCACTAGGTTTTCAGAGAGCAAGTGATGCTGAATTATTGCCATATACAGCCAGCCACTTTGCAAAGAAGATATGCCTGCAAGGAGCACATTTTCACACAAAATATATTAGGATGCTCTCTTCTTCAGATGAAGATGCCCACTTGCCCAGTGCAAAAGGCAATGAATATGGGAAGGGATCATGTTTAAGGAATGTGCGTAAGCTATTTTTTGTGACAATAATATTCCACATGAATGTACTAGTAAATAGAGGTGTTGCCATTATTTTATGTCATGCCCTTGTACAGTATCAGGTGAGCCTCATAACAAAATTTAGGCCTACCAGCTAATAAGTACATATTATTTCAGTAATCTTACCATTATGTGTAGGTTGGGTGTTAATGATATCTTTGCCGCATGACTAGAGCATTATTATTATTATGCCAAAGGACAGCCACAAAGAGACACTGGGGAATTATACTCAATCATATTCAACTCTGAAGAAATCGGCCGCACTATTCTGAGAAGGAGGGAGGTGTGGTGGCCGAGATGGTAGCTTCTCGACTTGCTGAGTGAAAGGTTCCATCAGGTTCGATCCCTGCCTGGGGGNGTGTTTCCTTTCACCTGCGTCGGGAGGGTTTCTGACCTGCACCTTGGAGGTGTCTGGCAACCTAACCTCCTGGAGGACTGCATATGGCCCAAACTTGAGACATTGAACTGTCCCCTCCCGGAAAATCCCTATCCTTACCCAATCTCCTTGATTCCCTGCACCGGAGTGAAGTTAACTTAGAAAATTGAGGAAAAATGGTGGTGTACCACCCCCCTATAGAACCCGTAAGGGTCATCACGGGGTACAATAAATAAATAAATAATTTTTTTAAATATTCTGAGAAGTTGGAGAGAGTCTGGAAGATGACCCTCATTCTTGGCAGGCCATCAGCCACTGTTCCTCTGGAAAACATCAATGCCATAGCATCTTCTTTCTCAATTCCTGTCTCAACATACATAGACAGTTGGTGTAAAAACTACCTCCATATTGATTGTGCCCCTCTTCCCTATAAACTTAACATCATAACACCACCTCAATCCAAGAAGATTTTATGACAATCTACTTTGAAGTTGACTGCTGCACCCTGAACTTTTAGGAAGGTGGAGAAACCATGTGTTCCCAATGTTTTGACGCCATTTTTGTTTCCTGACAGAAATGTGGAGTCCAAGTTTTGTCCCATGTTACCAACCTGAAAAGGTTCTCTCTTTTGTGAAGAAAAATATTCAAATTGGCTTTTACAACCAACACTTGAGGCCCCCCTTCTGTTCAGTTGTAGGATGGTAAGATATCGAAAGCGAGGAGATTTTGCTGAGGCAAATGTGTTCATGAACCATGACTGCAACACTATGGACCTTTAGCGAAGCACCCGGGCGGGCCCACAGGCATGGATGAGTGGGAGGGGATGTGCAATGTGCAAAATGCAATGTCTGTAATGGTACATTTTGTGAACTCCCCCGGGTGGTTAGTCTCAAGGAGTCCCACCCAAAACGCAGCCAGAGACACCCAACTCTGCACGAGATGAAGGGGGGAAAGCCTGGGCTTGGGATCGAACCCGGGGCCCTTACATCTGTGGGCGCAAACGTTACCGCAGCACCACTCCGCCTCCCCTACAGGAGGATAATACAGCCTTCTCTAACTATTTCATGAATGCTGCTATCCATAAGACGATTTACAACAACCTTCTATTGCAGTTACAATCATTCATGGTTGGGCCAAAAAAAATTATATCTATAGACTCCCCCAGATTTCTACTTTACATGCCAATGCTTGGATATGTAACCTTAATGAGGACTTCCAAGGGCTCTTTTCTATTGAGGCTGGTTAGATCCCTCTGAGTCAGGTCATTTACTTCACTGTTTGGTCAAGATGACTCTCCCTCCTCCTCCTCCTCCTCCTCCCCCCCCCC
>KZ538849.1:0-17257 GCA_000934665.2 Catajapyx aquilonaris | reverse complement strand
CCCCCCCCCCCCCCCAAGCTTCTTACATGATTCATTGCAGGCAACAATATTGGCAAGATATTAGTGAATCCAAGAGCTAAGCTCTTGGTGAATCATACCAAATGTAACATGTAGAATGTGACCTGGTGAGTCCTTGGTCCTTAAAACCTGATTTCTGACAGCTGACATGACATCATAAAACAGCAAGGGATGTTACAGAGGGGGTACACAGATATAATATGCATCGCAATACCCTGCCAAAATTGTCCACGTGTGCATGCTAGCTGTGTACATTTAGCATGTATCCTGCCAAAGTTTTCTCGTGACACCCCTGCCCGCACTGCATTTCCTCAGTGGAGAAGGGATTCAACGTACACACTGTATCTGAATTATATGGAACTGTGCTTTCATATATTTAATATTTTACCTGCAGAGTTTGGGTGTCTTGTTCGCTTCACCTAACGTCATCCCCTATCTGAAGAAACGCACTAGTATCTACGAGGCACATGTGATTAGTCTGACAAAGAATTCAAATTTAACAACATCCGACCTTGCAATGAAGGTTCTCCTTGAAATATTCAGGTGAGGCTTAAGGCACCAGCCGCTTCTTTGTTGACTACTATTTTAAAATCATTTCTGATTTCATACAGTATGTGAAGAAGTGCTGCAGCATCTTTAAATATAAAAATCACGATAAAATAATGAGTGGTGTCTATCTAGTGTAACATACTTCTGTTACAGATGTGGTTGTCACAATCTAAGCATTGACAATTTTCGGGAGAGTGGTCTGCTCCTCTTGGTGTGCTCTAGTAAGAGGGACATATTCACAACAGCAGGAAAGTTCTTCATGGATGAGCTGGTGAAAGATTGTAAAGTGAAAGTCTCTCGAGGCAAACGGAAGAAGAAACCATCAAATACTATGATTCTAAGACATTTTGTGTATTACATCATTTCAAGAAAGGTGAGCATTACCCAAGGCATTACCAGTAGCCAATACATGATCCTTGTCCTTTCTGATGCTAAGGATGCAAGGATTGGAACTAGTTTGGCATGATTTAAAATAGTTTATTACGGTAATCATCAGTAATAGTTTGAAAAACTTATGCAACTTTTTTTTGTAGTTGGTTACATACCTTGATGTAATTGTGGAGTCACTACTAGGAGTACATGATTTGGTAACTGATTGGAAAACCATGACTACCTTACTCTTGGAGGATAGAGAAAATGAAGAGAAGCTGGAACCTGTAGAAATTGGATTCCTTTTCCAACTAATGACATTAAGCATGAAGCAGATTGAAACTGGGAAGCGTTGGAAAAAAGTAAGTGCTGCACATTTAAAACGTACCAGAGCCATTTATAGGCAAGCCTTATTAATATTACTTGAACATGAAGCATTTTTCATGTGAATTGGGCCAAGTTTTTTGGACCCCCTAACCAGTTGTGATGTTATGTAAGTTAATACATTTGTAGTGCTAATGCATGCACATGTTAGTGGACAAACCTGTTATAATTAACCCAGATATACCTGAAAGATTTTTTGTTTAAATTTTGTTTTTTGTTTGTTTTTATTAGTTCATAATAGTCCCCAAAACACAACAAAAATTATTTAAAAAATGATAGAATGCTAGATTGTAAGAAAAGGGCCGTCCCCTATAGGGGACACCCGGCAAATGTAACATCTAGTATGGAGCCCTATACTGTACAAGGAAAACGTAAGATATAGACTGCTGTATTGAAATAAAGATAAAAGTTTTTTAAAAATTCATTGAAAAATATAGAGAAGGAATGTTATAGCTAAGACCCAATGTCCTATATATAGGACAATCATCTAATTTTGCGATAAGTGATTGCAACAAAAATATGAAATTCTGAAAAATGGCTTCTACACCTCCACTACAGAGGGTTCTTCCAAAGTATTACTAAATAATTGCACAAATGGCTTCTCTGGTCTCAGGAGGGTATAACAGAAACGTGTTCATTGCGGAATTTTAGAGTCACGTGCTATTCAGATATGTACAGGTTTCGCTGTATATAAATATACAGTGAAACCTGTCCACAACAGACCCTGTGTATAATGGAAACTTGCCTATTGCGAAATTTTTCTGGTAACTGGTGTATGAAAATTACACAATTTCCGCTATATTCGACACGGAAATCGTGTATGTTCCATACGCCAGTTACCAGACAAAATCCGCAATAGGCAAGTTTTCGTTATCCACAGGGTCTGTTGTGGACAGGTTTTACTTCCCATCTAGCTATATTCAGTGAAACTACCTGTGCATAGTGGAAATGCACGGGACTCGAATATTCCGCAATGAACAAGTTTCCGTTATATACAAGGTCCCTTATAGACAGGTTTTACTTCCCATCTAGCTATATCAGTGAAATCTGCGCATGGCGGAAATGCACGGGATGATAAAATTTTCTGTAATGAGCAAGTTTCCGCTATATTCGACGCGGAAATCGTGTACTTTCCATGCGCCGGTTACCAGAAAAATTCCGCAATAGGCAAGTTTCCGTTATGTTCAGGGTCCGTTATGGACAGGATTCACTTTAGATAAATATGTAGAGAAACCTGTCCATAACGTAGCCTACCCTGACGAGTGTTACAAAAACTTGTTCATTGCGGAATTTTTCCGGGAACGGGCATATGCATAGGACGTAAATACAGTGTCGAATATAGCGGAAACGGCTGATATACCGTACTAGGCCTTATATATCCGACATCGCTAAATGGTTCGCGCGCGATCCGCAAAAACAGCACCACTTTTTTTCTCTCCCCACTCTCTACCACCTCTGCCCACAATGCTTTGCGGCGTTGCAGCGTTCACTTCCACTCTTACCCGTTTGGTGCTGATGACTAGGAAAATCGTAATTTTTAGCGGAAACTTGTCAATTACGATTTTTAGGGCACCGTGCTATTCTGCTATACACAGGTTTCACTGGATCCAAAATCGAAAGTTTGTATGCATGTATGTTTGATTGTACATGGCAGTGGGTTACCATAGCTACGATGGTTGCCGGGTAACCCTCATTTTAAAAATAGGGATTCATAAAAATTCAGTTCGACAAAACGCACAAAATCCGCACACATACAGTAGCCTATAGAGTACCAGTACTTGGGGAGGTGTGGTGGCCGTGATGGTAACGTCACGGCTTGCTGTGTGAAAGGCCCCAGGTTCGATCCCCGCCTGGGGAACTTTCCTTTCACCTGCGTCGGGAGGGTCTCTGACCTGCACCAAGGAGGTGTCTGGCAACCTAACCTCCTGGGGAACAGAACATGACCCGTTTTCAGACGTGCACCTTGCACCCATGTTCCCTCCCCAAAAATCCCCTATCCCTTCCCCATGTCCTTTCATCCTTGCACCGGAGTGAAGAAGAAAAAATAGAAAATTGAAGAAAATGGTGGTATCCCACCCCCCTATAAGGACCCATGGCCCTAGCACGGGGTGACGTAAAAAAAAAAAAAAAAAAAGAGTACCAGTACTTGACTTGCCGGTCCACATGTGGTGCATTTGCCGAGTGTCCCTCCTAGGGGACACCCAGTTTCAACCCCACCCTCAGACAAGGAAAGTAAAAAATATGCCTATATTTCCACATCGACATCATCATTCATAAGTTTTCTAAGTATTACAAACAAAAAATGACTCATAATGCTAATCAACATTCGATATATATATATATATATATATATATATATATATATATATATATATATATATATATATATATATATATATATATATATATATATAATATTTTGAATGCCAGACTTGCATGTGGATCACACCATAAATTGCCAAAGCATGGATGAACACTATTTGGGGTAGGCAACTCAATGACTTCATCATGCGTACCTTTAAGCAGATACTAGGTCAGAAGTCTGTTACACACTATCCCATAAATGAATCGTGCAATAAGTGTCATGCTCGTGGAGCACCTATTTCCTGTCCATAGTACTATGACTATGAGATCTTCTTTGAAATATTTGACTATTGTTTTCTTCCTACAATGTTGTATGCACAGAAGACAATATATTACAGTATACATCCTGTGACCTTCCATCGCATCGGTTTGACCCTTAGCCTAGCTCATGGCAACAAAACCAAAAGCAGGCAAAAACAACTTTTTTGAAATAGGTGTACTGGTTAGGTCCTGCATTCAGTCCCCCAGATTAGACCTCTCATGAGAAAACAGTATTGACAGGTTCTCTCCATGTTTGCATGGGGGTTCTCAGAGTTCCCTCCCACAATAACATATCCATCATCACTGTAAGAATTTATCAATTCTGGTATTTAAAAGAGGATCCACTAAGGACTAAGGGGTCCCGGGTCTATCACAGGGTAATCAATTATTATAATAAATTATTAATACTGAGGAAAGTGCAAATAATATGGGGAAGCTGTCAGAGTTGATAGATGGCAACAGAATGAAGTCTTAATACTTTCGATGATCCAGTAAAGAACAGTCAAGGGCTACGTCCACTGCTTTGGGGGTCGCATGACTCATCACTGTTCCTAGAAAAACTGATGAAAGTGTGACACAGTACAGGGTCATCGAAAAAGAATGTCCCAATTTGAAAACCCTATAACTCGGAATAATAATAATAATAATAATAATAATAATAATAATAATAATAACAATAATAATAATAATAATAATCCTTGGGTAGTGCCTGACCCTATATAGGGTATGCGGCACGGACCTTTATTATACTTGAAGTACAATGCAGTACAATGCTGGAACCTTGAGCGAATCGCCCGGGCCCACGGGCAGGATGACAGGAGGGGATGTGCAAGGTGCAGTGCAATGTCTTAAACGTGACCATTTTTAGTGAACTCCCCCTGATGGTTTAGTCTGTGGAAATACCACCCGAGACGAAGCCAGAGGTGACCCTGAACTCTGCACGAGATGAAGGGGGTGTCCCCAGGCTGAGATCGAACCCGGGACCTTAACATCCGTGGGCGCATACGTTACCGCAGCACCACTCCACCTCCCCTATAACTCGAAATCTTGTAGACATATCTGAATTATTTAAGTGTTGAAATGCTAAGAAAGGTCTAAGGTTTTGGTCTCACCTTAGTTTGTTTCGATATGAACTTCATGTGTCGCTCGGAAGATTTTAAAAGGTGGTAATCGGTGTTGTGACAAACCCTATCAATCATATCTGGAGTTACCGTTGCAGTCCTATCCCGTAGGTGCTGGATATCTTGGGTCTTTACACCACACACATTGTTCTTGATGATTCACATAAAAAGTCGCCTCATCCATGAAACAAACCTGCCGTAGGAAAGTTTCATTTGTTCAGCCTCCCAGTGTGCGAAGTCTTTAATGAGAAGTTTCACTATGCTTAGTCCCTCCAGAAGCCCAGATCTTACCCCAATTGACTTTTTTGTGGAGACACATGTATGGTGAAAAGATCCGGCATCACTAGCACCTACGGGATAAGATTGCAACGGTAACGCCAGACATGCTGGAGCGGGTTTGGCACGACACCGATTACCGTATTTAAATTTTTCGAGCGACACATGTAGCTCATATCGAAACATTTATGGTAAGGACAAAACATTAGACACCTCTTAGCATTTCAAAACTTAAATCATTAAGATATGTCTACAAGTTTTTGAGTTATAGAGTTTTCAAACTGGGACATTCTTTTTCGATGACCCTGTAGCATAGGAATGAAAGGAAGACTGAGACAACATTTCCTAACCTTTTCTCATGAAGAAATTCCCACCTCAACCTTTTTGTGCCAGATAGTTTATTGGCAAAAATGGTATTACATTATGATACACATTCATAATCTTTCCTAGATTTACACACAATACAATACAATACAATCACAACACAGTTATGGCCAGGTAGTGGGAGGGAAGCACAGTGGTGTAGTTGGTAAGACCACGCCCTTCCACATCTGACTGTGAGATGTGAATAATCTGAATCCATCTAAATGCAGTCATTAGCCACATGTAATTTTTTTTGTATCTCTGCATATGTTATAATGAATTTAAAAACTCTTCCAGGGTGCATCCACTGATGAGCTTGACAAAATCATCGAGAAGCGAATGCTTGGAACACAGCATTTTTTAAAAGAATTACCCGATTTGATAAAGTTTGGTAGTGTACATGAGAACCTGGTTCCCATAGTAAAATTAATTCAATATTTAGACCTGACCCACAATTTTGATGGCCTGGAGATTTATCTCAATGATGTGTTGGGAGTACTGAAAGACATTGTGGAGACACATGTGGACTCTGAGATTATGCATTGTGCAGCAGCAAGCCTTGGTGTTCTTGCAAATAGCCAGGCTACTGGAGAAATATGCTTTACTGATGTACAGCATATTGCCCAAGTGTTTGTGGAGAAGTGGAAGGAAAGTTGGAAAGAGTACCACAGCAAGGTAGGTTTAAGCAGCTGTATATACAGTGGTAACACTACAGATGTTTGGCATAATGTGCTGAGAACTGTTGGTTTCAGTTAGGAACAGGAAGGAAAGATCAATAGGGGGTTTTCTCTCTTAAAAGTAGCTAAATTAAATGAAAATTTAACAGTGGCATGTCTCATGTCTGTAATGAACCCTATTTACTGCAGATACTTGGCCAAAATGAAATTTTCTCTGATTCCAGCTGCTGATTTTTAATGCACTTTTGTCTAAGTAAGAAATGTTCCTTATGGAATATCCGTGGATTGAGCTATTTCACTTTAGACAGGTTTCACTGTACTCTTTTACATGTTAAGATCTTTTCCAACGTGTGCACCCTTCTTGTGCCATAGTTAGAAAATAAACACTGAAATTAGGATAGTGATTTTGCAAAGTACCCATTTGTAATTTTTCTAAACCTTTGAAAATAGGACACCCTAATAATTTTATTGGTAAATAATCCTCACAGGAAGGAGAGAGAAATTGTGATCATTCTGATGTGATCACTGCCTGCAAAAAAGTTGCGTCCTTGTACTCATACATCTACGTGGACAGATATGACATATGGAGAGAGACAATTGTCTTAATCGAAAGCAGCCTCCAAATTACAAGTGATTACCCTATGCAGGTAAAGAGCTGGTAAAGACTGCCAGCTGCATGCTTTTCTAATGGTGGCAGGTTGCTACAAATACTGTACATTGGTTTTACTATTTCTTCTTTCTTTATCGTATCAGGCTATTAACCACTGCATATCAATATGCTATGCACATGTTTCATGGGCGTTCTTCTGCGCTAGAGCAAAGATTGTACAGTCAGGAGGCCATGATGTATTCATGTCAAGGACAGACGAATTTTTGACCTTGATGTCGCGTGTTATGAATGACTGCAAAGCTGTTGAATTGCACAACCACGTGAGTGATTTTGCCAATTTCTTCCTAAGTTCATTCTAAAGCAGCCATGCACTATTCTCGATGGATAATTTCCGTGGAAACATGCAGACTGCTAAATCATGAAACAAACATTAACACAGCATGAGACAGAAAACATGTGCTATGTCATAATTCATTTTTCAAGAGCTACTTGTTCTTCTCAAACTTGGATGCAGGATGTACTTTTTAACATCACATCTAAAAACATAAAATAATATTTACACTTGTTTAACATTTGCACTCTCTGACAAGGTTTGCAATGCCAGTAATGTAAAAGGCAATATCCTGTGCAGGGAGGCTCGGCCACTCCATTGCATTAGGTTATTGGTTGGATGTGACGAGATCAGGTGATGATGGTATCAAAAGGCTGTTCACTACCTCTGTGATGGCAGTTCACTTTTTGTATGTCCTAAATGCAGAGTAATATAGGAAAGAAAAAGTATTGATTGGGTAATGATACATCTTGATTTAATCTAGGCTTTCATAACTACCTGCCAGCTAGTTGAAACATTAAAATATGAAGCAAAACAATATCCACATCTAGAAAATATGGTCATAACTCCAAATGACTCTCTGAAAGATGTTCTAGTCCAGAAGTGGGCTGAACTTTCATCGAAAGCGGCAGCACGCATCAGCTGTGGGAATAATGGTGAGGTTCATTTTTGATCAGTTTACTACCTGCATCAAGTGAAATATTTCAATAATGATTACTTATTCACTTATTACTTATTCATTTACAGAGAATCAGCTTTGTAGCAAAGAACAGCACGAAGAAGAAAAGTGGATGTTTTACAGGGCTTGCAATCTCGTGAAATATGGTATGTTTTCCGAGCAAAATGTGGCCAAGATATTCCAACATTACGGCCAGGTAAAATCTCAAGTATTTGCAAATAGTAATTTGAATATTATTATGAGTTGGGGAAAACTTTAAAACAAAACTTATTAAATACAGGTGCATAAAGATTATGACTACACTATGAAGAAAACCCTGGCTGAGATTGCCCAGAAGGACTTCAAGCGCTTTGCTAAAATTGCCCTCCAGTCTTTGATAGTAAAATTTGAAATCGAAAATGAGGAACATCCTGGCAGCCAGTCGGCGCTAGCCAAGTCAAAGGTAATCAATATAATCACATTGAAAATAGAGTATGTAGATTATATTATTGCAACTAAGGTCCCATTTAGACTTTTTTATTTCACAAAAGCAATGATTAGGGCAGAGCTCTACTCAACATGTGTTATGATAATTATATTACAATATTTAATGAAATACTGAGTTTTCACAATTGAAGAGGCGGATTCCAAAGACCCCTAAGGGCCGTTTTCTCGAACAGTGGTTCAAATGTAAACGAGGTTCAAAGCCAGTTTAATCCCTGATTTGATTGTTGTAAGGCTGTTGTCAAGGGTTTAAATCGGCTTTGAACCGGGTTTACATTTGAACCACTGTTCGAGAAAACGGCCCTAAGTCAATTTTTGTTGTTTTGAGATTTGAGTTTTTGTTGGCATCAATAACATGGGCTTATATGGGATTTGAGAAAACTCCAATTTCTGTGCTTGGAGTTAGGGACATTTGGTGTGTTCTGACCTCAGGAGGAGGTGGGGAGTACCGTAACTCCATAAGCTATACCAGTAGATGTCATCAGCTCATTTTTCATGAATATGGACTTAGGGGACTTCGGAGTCTCACTCTTCAACTAAGGAATGTAAAGCTCAAGTGATTTTCTTCACTGTTATTGAGTTATTCTCCAAAAACAGCCTCTAGAATCAGTGGGTGGAATTTTCGTCCCACTGAGAGTTACTGCTAACTTATCAGTGCCATGGCCAACACTTGTACTGCTAAGTTAGCAGTAGCATTAGCTTGGCAGTAGCTATCAGTGGGATGAAAATTCCAGCCATTATTAACCGTCATATGCAACATTAATTTTGACTTTCCAGAAATTGGCATCTGACTTAGCTGAATTCTTCTCTAAAAATTGCCAATATGAAGCAGGAGCAAAAGCTTTTATGAAAAATGGTTTCGACTATGCCCTGGCAAGCACTTCAGACTCCAAGATACCATTTATAGATGTCATTGCCTCAATGTGTCTTAATCTACCCAAATGTATGGACGTGTTATTGTAAGTTGATAGATTTGGTAGATTATCATCTTTTACCATCAGGGTTATGACATTACTATAATCATGAGAACTAATTAATATTACTACTTGTAGCCTCAAATTTTTGAACCACGCATTGAAAAAGAAAATGAGTGATGCAAATCACAGGTGTTTGGCTCATTACATTGATCTTTGGAATAAGCCATTCCTGACAGAACCAGTAAAGGTCCAAACACAAGGTAGGGCTTATGCCTGCTTAATAATTAATTTTTTAAACTTGAAGCACATGTATTTTGAAGCTTGTGTTTTACAGGCACCCCTTCACAAAAGCACTCGTCCCCTGAGCATGAAGCACCCAAGTACGTTATAATTTGTATAAATCAAAAGTATTTTAATATATTTTTGAAATGGCCTTTATTTATTAATAATTACGTTGGATCTTCTTTTCAGTTCCAATGGCACTGGCATAGATGAAGCATCTTCTGGAGCTTCAACATCAGCTATGTCAGATTTGTAAATAACTTAATACCAGATGGTTCTGCCATTATTTTACCAATGAACAAATGACAAATATATCTCTGCATAGCCTACCAACTGCTAACTGCTATATAACCATTCTGTCCTTGTGCCTTGATTTATTTACAATGAGTTTCATGCAGTGTGGGTGAATGGCATAAAGAGTAGCCTACAAGCTTGTTCATGTATTGTCACATTATAATTCGATATTTGGAGCTGTCAAGCAACTAAAATTTATGTATTTCAGGGTTTGCCAATCATCTCTGGCTTCTGGGGCAAGCAGTAGCAGTACCAGCTCATGTGCCACTCACTTAAGTCCAATTGTTCCATCCACCTGCATTCATGACACCAGAAATGTCTCCTGACCAAGAATGTCAAAGAAAAAAAAAAAGAATATTGTCGGAAGTAGTCAGTGACTGTGAGTGAAATTTTCGTCGTACTACCTGTTACTTTTAACTTAGCAGTACCAATGTAATGCAATGGTACTGCTAAGTTAAAAGTAACTAGTAGTATGACGAAAATTCCACCTTATCACCCAAGTTGCATAAAACAGCTCAATTAACTGCTAGCCTTGTGAATTTTTTATTAAACATATAATAATTATTAATGACATGAGAGTTAATACTTTAAAAACCGTAGGATTGGATTTCACATGGAATACTTACACCAGGCCTAGCCCCATGTTGTGGAGATTTGGACCTTCTTTATAAATGTTATAATGTTGTTTATAATGTTTTTCATGTTGCTGATATTAATTTGTAGTAGGACCCTTGGTGATGTGAAAAGGGAATTTTAGTTACTTTTAACATATTATTTCTGCAACTGATTGTTTGCATGTTTTACTAGTCATAGCAAATACTGTCGTCATTGTCCATCTTGTCATTTCAGCATTATACATGATGTCATTAACTTTGATCTCATGGACTCGCCTTGACCTCATATAACATAATTATCTTTATAGAAATAAATGTTTGCCTTATGGGTTCTAGTTTGTTGTTTACTTGAACCACTGTACAGCCTCCTTGGACCCCAGGTGAAATCAGGAAATTTTCAACTGTCACCAGCAGTTGTTTTAGTAATATCCATTGCTGCTTCTTGCAGAAAACTCAAAATAGCAAATCATTTGTGTAGAGCAGTGGTTCCCAACCTTTTCTGGGTTGCGACCCCCTTTTATGATAGTCAAGTAACCTGCTACCCCCCCCCCCCCCCTCCCTCGCGATGAAATTTCCTATAAAGTTATGTGGATTTTTTAAAAGTTGTAGTAATTTTTTAAATATAAACATTACTGCAGCCACACGCGACCCCCCGGAAAAGGCTTCGCGACCCCCAGGTTGTGAACCACTGGTGTAGAGGGAATGGCATAAAATATGACACCTTGGGTCCCAACTACTACTTTCTAACCACAACCTGGGGAACCTGCGTACCACCAGTGATCCTGTGAAGTATCACTGTCGTGATACTGGGGTTGTGAGGAATTTAATGGTTCAGTTGTTTTTTCTCCCATGGCAGTTTTATTTTGCAGGAGCTTAATTTCCTCCGGCATGCCAATCATCTATTTTAAAATCCTACGTTGTATCCAGGTTATGTCCTCTGATTGGTCCACCACATATTGTTGTTATAGCACACTTCGTATTGGCCCCGTCTATTGTTACTGCAATGTATTGTTACCGTGACACCTCCAATTGGCCCTCGTGTCGCGCATGTGCAATAGGGGGAGGAACCCTTCAGTAATGTTGTCTGCTGACTACTGAGGAGTTAACAACACAGGTTGTCTCTCCTGTCACCTCGATCCTTCCCCCTATTCCATCCACACTCGTCCCCCCTGATTCAGTCACTGGGTAGACCTATCCCCCCTATAAGGAAGGTGTAGAAATGTATGGCCTTTCGAATGTTACCATAATTGATTGGACTGCTGTAGAACTAATGGCCTAGCTATTATTAGAACATGGAGGTTTCCTTTTTTTTTCTGTTTGATTCGCTTACTTGACACTGCACCGAAAGATGTTGAGTGTGGGAGGGTGCCTCGAAGACCGTACTTCCCACCTGTGAAAGCACTGTGCCGATTTAGAATTTAGGCTACTGTGCCAGTACACCAGTAATCCAAAGTCGACGAGTACTTATCACCTATCATGACACCTTGGAAGGTTCAAATACGTTTGAATGTGGGGGGTGGGAGGTGGGGAGATTGCGTCATGGCAACGGAGGGGCAACAATAACTGCCTTCTATTGTTGCACAAACATTCCATAGACTCACTTGGCCTTCTTGCATCAGAGTCATCATCGGTAGGCCTACTGTATTTTTGGTATTTTTACAACTGAGCACCCTTAAAACGGAGGAAGGGGGAGAGGGGAGTTTGTGGATGGTTCTTGGATGGGCATCATCACTGGCTAAGTCCAAATCGATTAGGCATAACAATACGGTCTCTGCCACAGGCCAAGAAAAGCACGAGCGAAGTGAGCGGTGTTTGCGACGAGAGGTTTTCTAGTAACTGCTTTTAATTTTTTGCAGGTTTGCGTGTTGGTTTGTTTATGCTACCTGGTGATAGGGCCTTGGGCCCTTTTAGGAGGGGAAGGGGGGTTCCCAAGGGAGGGCGCTCTTAAGTACGTTCTAGTGGGGGAGGTGTAGATGGCCGAGATGGTAACGTCTCGACTTGCTGAGTGAAAGGCCCCAGGTTCGATCCCCGCCTGGGGAGTACCTGCATCAGGAGGGTCTCTGACCTGAATCTTGGAGTTGTCTGGCGACCTAACCTCCTGGGGAACAGCACAAGACCCCTTTACAGGCCTTACACTTGCACCACATGTTCCCTCCTCAAAAATCCCTATCCTTACCCATGTCCCTGTCTCCTTGCACTGGTGAGCGAAGAAAAAATAGTACATAGTTACTAGAAAACTGATGGTGGTGTGCCACCCCCCAAAAAAGGCTCTGCCTTATATCACAGCTAGGGTTAGTAGCATATCCACTGGACCACCATGCCCCCCAATTTTTTGCAGTTAAGCATCATTGACGTTATATGAATTTTGGCATCAAGTTGAGCTATCCATAGCCTACAACAATTGAAGGGTTTGGTGGAAAAACAGGTTAAGTCCACTTTTGTTACTTTCGAGAAAACAAAGAAAAACTGAATTCCTGGAAAATTTCAAAAATGTTTCTAATGATAATTTTTTGTTGAATAGGATGATACCAAAGTCAACATGCACCAGAATATGAAGTTTGTGAGATGCACATTACACATTCTACAGTGGAGTATAATGTGGACAAGTCTTGTTTTAGCACCGAATGAGAACCAGACATGTCCAAATAAATTATTTTTGTGTGTATGTTATTATGAGCATGTGGACCATTTTTTTCCCCAATATTATAGGCATACATAGTGTTACAAACTCATCACCTATAATTCATCATCAGACATTCAGACTCCTCATCCCTCTGTCCAGCCATACTGGTGCGCTTTAGTGACTTATAATAAAATGGAGCATTCCACGTCAACTTAGACCACTTTTTCCACAAATATTTTCTGATTTCGACCAAAATTCGTGGATTTGTATAAAGAAAGTCTGGGCAAGAGATGCCTAAGATTTGCCACTAATCTGGTTATTTTAATAGGAGTCAATAACAACAGGACTGGTAAGGTGCAGGGTCTGGGAATGTGGTTACATCACGAAAAAATGAATATCTGGATGAGGAAGATAAAGCCTGAAGGCTTCTCTTGCATAACAGGCATAACTGACTTAATTGCTATGTTTATGTGCAAGTGTGGGTGTGTGACAGTCTCAGATGGAGTTCACTTTATTCAAATGTATAGAGAAGATCCCTTCATATCATAGAGGGGACTTTTTCTGTCAAGTTTTGTGGCAATAATCATCCTAAAGACCTCAACCAAACAGGAGCAGTGGGCTTTTCATGGCTTTTTACTGCTGGCCACAAATCACATTGCATACCTGAAGACTTCAGAAAAATTAGTTCTGGTGCAATGCGATGATAGATTTTCAAAAGGAGTGGGTGCCCCTACAATATAATTATAGTGTCTAGGGGCACCCACTCCTTTTGAAAATCTATCATTTCATTGCACCAGAACTAATTTTTCTGAAGTCTTCAGGTATGCAATGTGATTTGTGGCCAGCAGTAAAAAGCCATGAAAAGCCTCCCCCACTACAATGCACATCCAAACTGGCCCCCAGGCCACTCTCCCCCAACCTGAAGCAGACCCCTGACTCAATGACAGTAGTTTCAAAAAATTCAATACCAGATGTCCAGATCCCCATCCACCAATTTTGGGATTAACATATGGGACTAACTGCATGCTATAAAGTATAAGGGCAACTCAACTACTGAAGAAGGAAATAGGATGAGGATTTGGCGGTGAATGAAAGCAAGGAAATGACCTACAAGCAAAGACTGCACGGTTTGTTCTGTTCGGTTCTGCTTATTCCATACAAGCGCAGTTTTACAATTAAGGTCAATTATTGCAATCTTATATGACCGTGATTGCAATGGACCTAACCTTATTACAGTCTTCCACTCGTATTAGCAGCATCATTAGCAGCGCATTAGATGGTGCGTTCGTCACCATGTTTCTGAGACATCTCGCGGCGAGCGGCGAAATAACCTGGAGGTGAGAGGGCTGAACGGGAGCCACAGGACCTGATGGGAATCACGATGCGAGTGGTGGAAGCTCGGGTGGAAGAGAATGGTAGGTACAGTATAAAACATGGTCTTGGTCTAAAAATATTTCATTAAATAAATCATTAATAAATCATAAATTAAAGGTGTTTGCGCCCTGTTTATGGCACTGTTTAGTTGTCTTTGTCGTGTTTTCATACTGTTATTGTACTTCTAACACATGTTCTAACAATTACATTTAGAGTAACTAATAAATACTGCTTATTTGTGACACATATGGCTCCAGTCGGCTCCAGTTATGCCATTTCTGAGTGTCCGGCCTCAATGTACTGTAATTAGCAGGTAATTAGAATTAGCCTTACTTTCCTACTCGGAGGGGACCACTTCCGGTGACATAGTCGCACAAAAGAGTTATTTCGTTATGGTGTTGTCCAGTTCCGACTATTAGTTATTGAGTAACTAATGCGCTATTTCTGTGACACAGGCCTCACATATACGTGCCATACCTGCCATACTCACTACTGCAATCACTGCAATTGTGCATTCTGCATTATGGGGAAATACGCCCTAATGCACACATTGCACCGGGTTCTGCTCTTTGCTGCTATTTGAACTTGATGAGGGTCCTTTTAGAAGAGTTGGGCACGACATGAATTGCATCATAGACGTCCATGCCTTGTGATGGACAGCAAGTGCCTTTCACATGAACATTTGAGGAAAGGACCAGGAGGCACAAGTTATTGAACATCAACCAAGAGACTTGACAGTGACAGTAAGGATCTCTGTATTTGTGGGAGAGCCTTGCATGCTTTAACATGTTAGTGCCAGCTGCAACTTGCCAATATGTTGGTTGTAGCCTTTAGGACTTCGGTAGTTGTTAACTTAGAGTAGATGGCATGAAATGTCAATCAAGTAATTTGGCTTATGTCTTGATGGTCTGACTTTAAGTGGCTGGTAACTGCAGGTGTGATGATTGCTCCAAACCATTCGCAAGCATGACTACGCCCAGCATGAGTAATCCACAGCCGCCTTTTGAAGAGGGGAAGGGGGGAAATAGTTTTGGCTGCAAGGAATTTACTAAGGTTTTTCTCCTGGAGGAAGTGACATCTTCGTTGGTTAGTATGTTTTCATTATTTTTATTCAGGATTACAGGGAGCATTTGTGCAAACAAAAATTTGTACTGTTCTTGTTGTTCTGCTGTTGGATTATGGAGTTTGGATGCACAGAATAGGTCTATTTATTTATCAGATGGTGCACCACTGCACCAACACCAGTGCAAGCACTGCATTTAGTCCAGTACAGGAGTAGTAGGAGGCGTGGCCTAGCTACACTGTATTAGTTTATTCTGCCATGAGTTTTAATATTACACCAGTGTTACTGGTTTCATAATTGAGCATGCAAGGTTAGTGTTAATGTTTCTTAACACCTTGTCACAAAATATGATGGAAAATGAAAATGTAATTCACAACTTTTAAAATTCTGAAGCTTCACTACAGAAACTCAAACTGACGTATAGCTACATATAAAAGGGCAAGTCTTTCTTTAATTTGTGACATAATCACCATACACATTGAGGCATTTGTCCCATCAGGACACTAGTTTTTCCATGCCACTGGCGGGCTGCGAAGCCAGTGCTGGACGGCCTCTTTCGCTTCCTCGTTGCTGAAATGTTGACCTGCCAGGTGCTTCTTCATTGGTATGAAATAATGCTGGCCTGTCAACACTTCAACAACAACGAGAAGAGGCCATCTGCCACTTGCTTCACAGCCCATCAGATTGTTTTTTCTGCAGTGGCATGGAAAAACTAGTGTTCCGGTGGGACAAATACCTCAATGTGTATGGTGACTCTGTGAAAAATTAGAGAAAGACTTGCCCTTTCACATGTATATGCCAGTTTGAGTTTCTGTAGTGATGAAGGTGTTGAATTTAAAAAGTTGTGAATTACTTTTTGATTTGCCCTCGTACATCAGAATGGCATGTCCAATGCATGTACAACCTTTTCGGTGGCAGCAAGCATGCAACCTTGAATCATCACTTTAACTGCAGTGTGAATCCCACCGTACAGCCCCCCCCTTGATTGTATTGGTCCAAGAGAGCTCAAGCTGAGGCCCTCGCAAAAAATTTTATATCCTACAAACCTCCCGGTCACTAATAACTCCCACTACTACTCTTCTCCCAAAATTTTCTGCACCTACTCCTTGCAGGAAGGTGGATGAATGATGGGTTTAGAGCACTGCTCTAAACCCCTCTAAAACCCATCATCCATTGCTTGCATCCAAGGAGGACAGGGGGACATGTCCTAATTGGGAGTGCACACATTGGATTCAAGACTCTGGTGGTCTCATGTGAGAGGGACTCATTCTCTGCCATCCAAGGTGGAAAGCATATCAATTTTCTTACAAATTAATGTGAATAATTAAGAAACTAAATAAAGAGTGGTGCTCCCAATTAAAGATAAAAAAAATTTCTGCCTAAATTCATGCAACATATTTGGTGGTTAGATATTTTGCTATTTTCTATAGTCGATTGCCCATATGACACAGTAAGTAGGGAAGGTTTGTGGGAAGTTCTGAGTCTCTATGGAGTGAAGGGCCCCCTGTTGGAGGCTGTAAAGTCATTGTATGAAGAGAATAGAGCTTGTGTTAGAACTAGTGGGGGTTTCTCTGACTGGTTTAACATTAGTGTTGGGGTTAAGCA
>JYFJ02003244.1:0-44770 GCA_000934665.2 Catajapyx aquilonaris | reverse complement strand
CCTCCATGTACCCCCCAAACCCGGACCCCCACCACCAGCAAAACCTCTCTTTATGCTTCTGTGCCTCAGTCAAACCAGCTTATTGCCTGGAGCGGAAGAACTGTTTCCTCCCACAGCTTTTTGTGCAAACCCCTATTGTGAACCGCCCACTTTATATATAAAGAGGGTGGTTCTTTTATTAATCACTGTTATTTTCTTCGGAGTGGCTCGTTACTGCACCTCTCCCTGGTTGTCAACCTAGCCTACTTCGGGGTCCTTTGACTCCAATGTTGCAAAGCGTGTATGGGACCATCCCTGTTATTTGCCTCTGAATGGGGAATTCTTTCATCTTGTGTGTGTTAGTAGGGGAATCATTTCACACGCTACCTGACAAAATCTTCAAATTATAATATGTGGAATTTTCGTCCCACTGCTAGTTACTGCTAACTAAGCACTGGCACTGGCACTGCTAAGTTTTAGCAGTAACTAGCAGTGGGACGAAAATTCCATGCAACGTTTTTATCTTCTTGTAGGATATAATTTTATACTCTTCCCTAAAATATCAGTTTGTATTTTTACTATTTTAAATAGCTTACCTGAGCAGCAAGGTTTCATCATATGTGCAAATAGTCATTATAAAAATTTGAGAATAACTTATACAATATTATTGCTTCTGATGCCAGTAGCCTTGAGTTAATACTCTGATTGTTGACATTTGTAAATCAATTGTAACACTCCATCATTCCCTGCAGAGCCCCAACAATCCCAACTTGTGAAGAGAAGCGCGTCCCCTTCTGCCCCTGCAACCCTCCACGCACCCTACAGCCCCGAGCTGGTTTTGACATTGACCACCAGGAAGCACCTGCTCTCTCGCTCCCTTCACCCACTTCCGACACCCGCACACAGATGTCGCTACCAGGCCCTGACTGCAACCTGTCAGACCACCGAGGGGAGGAGGGGAAGGGGGGATGGAAAAAAAGGGGGGGGGGGGGGAAGGGGAGGTCACGTGACCACGCCACCCGCCATCTTGGATTCGGCAGAAACCGTCGAGGCCGTTCGGGAGGTGGACTTGCCGTCGGAAATAAGGGAAGGAAGGAGATCCAGCCTAGCCATGTCTGAGGAGAGGACCCAGCTCGCCAAGGAGAACACCATGGAGGTCACGGCCAAGGTGAAACAACCCTTGTTCCATACATGTTTGAGCCAAAACCATTTAATCGAACGTAGGCCTGGCCGACCTTCAACTGTTCAGTTGTGCTTGTTCGAAACGCGCAGTTGGCGGGGGAAATGTAGCTCGGGCGGTTGGGCGGCCCGCGTCTGGTGGGGGCGGCCCGCGGGCAGCTGTGGGGCAGTGGCTACTTGGGCGGGGTGGGAGTCAGGGGTCGAGAATGGCGTAAAAGGGAGGGAAAATTGCGCGGTGGTGCTGCCTTCCCGTGGCAGCCGACGGAAGTTTACTCGTGTACATTTTACTCTTTTTTTTCTATTCTTTTTTTCCCCCCACCTACTTGGAATGCAAGGGATATAAATGGGTTTCTTGGGCAAGGGTAGTGACATGTCATTTTTGGGAGCCAAACTCAGAGGGGTGATGTAAGAGGGTAATGGGCTGTCATTGAGTTCAACAACCTTGCTTACTAGACCCAGGTAAGGGAGGATATCAAAACTCAAGCTTGCTGCGCAGCTGGCGTTAAATTTAAACTGTCTACAGTTGAAACCTGGCACAGATTTGATGACATCTGCTTGAGTATACTTAAATATAATGAGGAAAGGCCAAATATCCCTTTGACTGAGGTAAAATTATCCAAAATATATTGTGAATTTATGTAATGTCGCCGTCATAGAAAATTTTGTAGTTATAGATTAGTGCTAATATTTTTGTGCGCAGATGGTAAATTATGTTTTATTCGTGTTACATAATATAAAATCCCAACTCTTCGTATCGAAAATATTTAATTTCTTTCTGCAGCTTTGCCCTTCAGATTTTATTGATGTATTTGTCATTGGCATATCAAGATTACATTATCAATGCTGATATTGATTGAAAGCAAGTGTGTATTATATCTTAAAGAGTGTGACTTTCACTTTTTCACATTTTTTGTGTATGACCAGGAGTAATTCGTCTCTTGGTAGCCTGTCGCTGTTACAGTGTTATTACTTAGACTGGGTTCATTTTTGGCTTCTAAAATTAGACATATTTATACCAGGAAGTAGCCATGGGAAGCCTTTGTGTTTTTATTGTCGAAGAATTAATTCTGACTGGGAAAGATTGCACCTGGTGTCTTGGGAATGTATAACTTAATTTTATATTGTAATAGGGGATATTAGACCAAAGGCTGGATAATTTTGCATATGTAATGAAACCTATGTATAATGGAGTTACTTTCCCATGAGCTTTTTTTGCACTGAAAATCACCTGTTGGAGTCCGAAGACTTTAATGATGGAAAGTTGTGTATTGTGTACAGCTTTGGTCATAGACAAGATTAACTATATATATTTTTCAACAAGTGTGCACTCAATGCAACACAGCCAATAAGTGCCTTCTGCTTTAACAGAACTTCTGGCCTAGGCAGTACCTGGAAAACGCAGCAGTTACTTTGATCTCATTTGAATGAAGAGTGGGTTTCAAGCCAAAGTATAAGAAATCCCTTCCCAGCTGATCTGGAACTGATCGCAATTTACTGGCAAAGCTAATGAGACAGAGTTCTGTAATGACCTGGAAGCCAATGGGGGTGCATGATTGAGTGTGCACATCCACCCCTGCACTGCCATTTGGAATTCAGGCTTGAATGTCAAATTATGATTTAATTTAACTAGACACCAATAAAATTGTAATTTTTTTTTGTTTAACAGTATATTTGCATCACTCGGGAATATCCATTCCAAAAAGTGCTGCTGATAACGCTCAACAACAACTCTAAATTAATTGAAAATTGCAAGTTCTTCCTTTAAAAAAAATTATTGACTTCAAAAGTAGACCAACCCTGTCAGCTGATATCACGATTCGGTATTTTGTCTAATTCTACAGGTTGTTCAGAGCATACAAAGTGAGATTGGCCTCTGGTAATCACCTACAAGTATCCAAGGCTGGCGGAAGTTCCGTTAAAACTTAACGTAATCTTGATATTGATTATAACCATTCATTGTTCTTTTATAAGGAAAGAGCCCTGTATCATTAGATGAGAAATATTTTTTCACATCTGAAATTAAAGACAATTGGTAAATTATTGAGAAGGGTTAGGATATTCCATTATCAGATTATCTGCTGGCTGCAATTGGGGTGAAGACTTTCTAAAATTTGTGCTTGCTAATCAATCTAATCTACTAATACAAGTGCTTTGCAATGAGTAGTCCACGTTATCTGACCTATCACTTAGAATTGGTGGCATCTTTGAGAAGGTTATCCGTATTATGTGAAGGTCATGCATAAAATGATTGAATGTTACTTCATAGGATTCTACATTCAGAAATAAATTTATATTGTACACATTCGAATGGCGTAATCAAGCATGGCTGTGTTGATACGATTCCAACTGTGTTTTAAATATGTATTCAATTGAATTGTCAGTCAATATTATTTAAGGCCTGGTAGTAAATGGCAGGTATTTTAATGGACATGATAAGAAGCTCCTAGAATGTAAAGAGACAATTTTCAGGAGGGCCTCGAGTTCCTTCGCTCCAGTGGTGCCTCCTTTCTGGCTCGTGACGTTGAAGACAGTGGCCAGGAGGAGCCTCCGACTCGACTGTCTCGCGAGTCCACAATGGCCGTCACAGCCAAGGTTTATTTCCCCATGTTGGGTTTCTGCTTTTGGGCTTTTTACAAAAATGATTGCGAAAACAAGCTATATTACTTGGTTTTCCTGGTTGCACTGGCCTTGGTTTTATGCTTGGGTATGGCACTTGCTTGGATCTGATCAGCTGTTGTGTGCCACTGTCTGTTGCATAAAGGGGGATTGGTTTAATGCAGGAAGGGGCAGAGTTTCTGCAAAGGATGGGAGCCAAAGAGGCAGGTTCTCCTGGAAAGATGAGCAGGGAAGGAACCATGCAGGCCACTGCCAAGGTTTGAACTTGCGGCCATTTTTTGTCGCATATGTTGTACATTATAGCAATTATGGGAATTTTACGCAGGAAGGGGCAGAATTCCTGCAGAGAATGGAAGCCAAAGAAGCTGGCTCTCCTGCCAAGATGAGCAGAGAGGGGACTATGCAAGCCACAGCCAAGGTTTGTGAAATGGCTGACTGGTAAAGGCCTACTCTATAAAGTGTTATTATGCAGGAAGGGGCAGAATTTGTGCGGAGGATGGAGGCCAGGGATGAAGGTCCTCCAGCAAAGGTTCGCAGGGAAGGGGACTCATCTCAAAGCAAGGTTCGTTGGCTTGTAAGGGCTGTCCTTGAGCATGTGCCTTACGGTTATGGGTTGGTTTGTGCAGGATGGGGTGCCACAGAAGGAGGCTAGCTCCCCAGGGAAGATGAGCAGGGAAGGGACCATGCAGGCCACAGCCAAGGTTTGTTTATATTGATTGCTCAGTATACAAGTGTTGTAACTTGCCTGTTCTGACAAGCTATCCAGGCCACAATCATTTTCACAATATTGAATTGTAATCTTCACTTGCATCAAGAATATGCCTCATTAGTTACAATATTTGTATGAATTGAGTTATCAACATGGCAGTATGATCAGACACAGGTACACTGAAAGGTTATCATGCAGGAAGGGGCAGCATTCTTACAAAGGATGGAAGAAAAGGAGACTGGCTCTCCAGAAAAGTTGAGGAGGGAGGGGACCATGCAAGCTACTGCCAAGGTTTGTTAAAGAGGCTGCATATGTCGAGGTATTTGCTAAATAAGGTTGGTTATGCAGGAAGGTGCAGAATTCCTTCAGAGGACGGAGGCGGGCTCCCCGTCGAAGGCACGTAGGGAAGGGACGATGCAGGCCACGGCCAAGGTTTGTCATTTGTATGGCCGTGTTGGCAGATGACTAAAGGAAGGTCTGTTGCAGGAAGGAGCTGCATTTCTCCAGTCTTTTGAAGGGGAGGAAGAGGCTCAGGTACAGCAAGGAGACCTTGTGAAGAAATAATGTTGTGAATGAAATCTCTGGCTTTGGCCAACCTGTAGCACTAGCAACTGTTGTGGACTTGTACTGTCTACAGCAGAATGCACCAAAATTGAAGTATTGTAAGCCAAGCGAGTTGATGTCAAAGGGAGACTGTCTATGGCATTTTAGAGATCATTCCATGTAGAATATTTATGTGCTTGATGACATGATCAATATATTTGATTGTAAACATGTATCATCTGTGGTGAATGTTATTAAACATCTTGAAATTAGAACTTTCTGCGTAGCTGGTCCCTTTTTGGCACATATACGAAGCTAACCTCACCCCATTGCGGTTCAGCAACACCAACACTGTGTTACAGATTGTCTGAGGAAATAATGCCGTTGCAGAGGAAATCACCAATGACTATCATGGATTTGAGGCTAAGGTGGCACTTTTGTAAGTGGCACAAGAGTCTAATATTCATGAAGAGTCTGTAGTTTTTTCTGCAACTTGACATTTGTGATGCCACCAACAGGTGGGAAGTGCAGCCCAGGAACTTCGTTTGTGACATTGTTACCTGTTTCAAAAATCTGGGTGCTTAACTAATGGTTTTCTTTTCTCTTCTTCCTTATTTGGCCTGCCAGGAGGAAGCCAAGCCAGATGAGCGCAAGACTCGGCGCAGCTCTGGCAAGCGAGTTTCCACCCTTGCACGGGCTGCCCAGGAAGGAGAGGCCCTTCTGAAGGAGTTGGGCCATCGAGAGGCTGAAGGGACAGAAGTTGAGGGTCGTAGGCAGACACGTTCCTCAACCAGGAGCAGCAGTGGAGGTGGTGGTGGCACTCCGCTGGCAGCTCCTCCCCCACCAGCAAAGCGGGAGAGGAAGGCATCTTCCTCCTCTGCATCATCCAGTTCTTCAACTGGGACAACTCCTCGTAGTGGGAGGAGGGGGCGTCCACGTAAAGATCAGAATGCTGCCACTGCTGCTAACAATGAGAAATCACCTGAAAAGACAGATAAGGAAGAAGACAAGGAGGAATCAAAGGATGAAGAAGAGATGAAGGACGAGGTCAAGGAAGATGGGAAAGAGTCCAATGGAGTGGAGGAAACACCAGCAGAGGAGGCGACCACTGCAGTTGCAACGACCAACTCGGTGGCACCAACAACGCCCCCACAGCAGAGTGATACCAAGGCCCCCTCACAGAATGGAAGCCAGAAGGCTGCTGCCGATGGAGAAGAGAAGAAAGCAGAGGAGCCACAGCAGAAGACCAGCCCAGCTGCTGCTACCAATAACACGGACACCAGCCGGGAGGAGGCTGCTGCCACTCATTAGGCCTCCTCTCGTACCTGAATTTTTTAAAATTAATATTATTATTTGTAAGAGTGAGTTTAATTCTCTACTTTTCTTAGTTGCTTAAAGTGCAAGCCATGAAGGGAGCAGATGCTAATTGGTCCAGGTGCCAAAACACAATTTGATGCATGCATTGCACAGTTTTAGTCACACTTGCTTCTGTCTATTCTGAAATTTAAATGAAAAGGTGGCAATGTCCATAACATGCAGGAGTATTCTCTTGTTTTGATTTCTTGCAGGGAAATGATCTTATGTAAGATAGGAAATCTGTTGGTAATGCTCTTTGAATCATTATTTTTCAAGATTTTTGGTGCATAAGCGCTTGTTAACATCCTAGAAAGAGTTATATTTGCCAGGCGAGGTTTGTCAACTGTTCAGGAGTCACAATTTTGTAAATTAAAAATATTCTCGATTCGGAATTACCGCAATACATAATTTTTAAAGAATGTAACCAGTCTTGCATTGTCAAGTTCTTCAGTAAATGTCAGCATTAGGGATCCCTAGATCCACTCACAGAATGTGTGGCCAGGGTAGTTCTTGGCCATAGGTCATCTCTGTGTGGCCAGGATCTTCACCAGCTGACCTGTGCTTAGCCCTGCCCTCTACCTCTCCATCTTCTTCCGTACTCCAATTTGAGCATGGAAAACATGGCTGGCTATGTGTTTTGCCTGGTTTAATCCATAAGGAGTGGGGTACCTCACAATGTTCACTTGTCCCCTGAAATGGTGCTCATGTAAACATATCTTTGCTTCCTGACCAAAGATTGCCTGTAAGACTGCACTGTGCACAAATTTTAACAATTTGGCAACATCTAGGAGTGCCATAAAAATGGAATTGAAATTTTCACTGGTTCCTAGCACATGCCATGGCCATTTGGAACAGGAAATAATTTCATTGACTGCACTGCCGCTTGATTTTTTGCTGGGAAGAAACAGAGGAGCCCCATGCATTTCCCTGTTCTAATAGATATTATCAAGCGCCTATGCACCAGGAATGAATATGCAAGGTAGGGAGGGATCTATGGATTTCGCACCTTCTGTGTGAGGATCCTTGTTCCATCCCTTCATGCTTTAAAGAAAAACTGTCTTGGACATGTTTTTGTGATAGTTGCTTGATTTAGTTCAGACATGTTGTGGCACAATAAACTTGCACTTTTTAATGGGAATAAAGTATTTAGAATATTTTGCATAGTGGAAGATTTTATTTGATTGTCTACATTCATTACATATTTTAGAATCACTTTGATATAATCAGGTCCCTAATGTTATTACAATAATGTGATATATGAATGTGTGAAGACAATAATTGGTCACATTCCTAAGGCTTCAACAATATGGGAGAAGTTCGTAAAATCACAGTATGGTCCCTAAGACTGGAATAAGAGGTTGATAATGTGAACACACAATAATATCAATAATAGCAGTATTAGGTACTCGAAAGTCTAAGTAGTTAACAAGACTGACTCATAAGAAGAATATTATCCAACAATTCTTAAATGCAAGTTCATGGATTATCATGCACAGGGACTTATGCACTTTCTCTTTATTTTGGCAGGCTGTGTACAAAATGGAGGTTGGCAGCACCTGAAAAAAAAAAAAAGGACACACAGAATCTACCAGATTTAAGATTGGAAGCAAGAGGGAGAGAAGAAGGAATGGGAGTATTTTTTTTTCTTTTTATAGCTAAAAAGTGTATCCCTCTCCCCATATTTCCATGTGTGGGTGAGAAGTGTTGGTATAATTGCCCTCAGTTTTTCCCAGTCCACTGTTCTTGGCTGGTTAATTATAAGAACTTATTTTCAACTAGCAATACTTCGAGAGCAAGCAAGGAGAGAAATATGCGGACTGGCATGTTGAGGAATTTGTGACCTGGCTACACACACAGTTATTTCCCCCCACGCCCAAAAGAATGTTTTCTCTCTCGTGCAATTAGTGTGGTGTTTTTTAAGAAGAGCAGTGTCGTGTTTTTTTAAAATATGGAAATGAATAATTCCATTTCTCCTTCCTACCTTCCAAAGCTTCACACTTTTTTTTTTTTTCTTTTTCTTTTGCCTGTGTGATTTAGAACTGACCTCTATCAATGATTGGTCCATGGAAAGTGCTTTCGATAGTTGATTAGCAGGGATGCTGGCTTATTTTGAAATTTATGCAGTTGTGACATAAAGGTTATAGCCTGATGTGGTTAAGACGACACCCCTGCTAATTTGGAAGCTGGGCAAAATTTTGAGTGTCAATTGTGACCTCATAATAGTGCGAGAGGCGATTTTTCACCTGCATAATGTTTGTTTTATTGCTCCCGGTGCACCCCCAGAAAAGGGCATTATAAACCTAATGTTAGGGCAGTTGACAGGTTGAGTGAATGAATGAGTGAATGAGTTGGGAGTGCATGTTGTTGCCCCTCCTCACCTGACACCCACCCCATTATCACATAACCGCCCTTCAAGCATAGTTGCATAATAAGTCTGCTTTTTTTTTGTTTAAATATGTTCTGACTGAAGATAGCCAACAATGCATTCCTCCGATTTTGGCCTGACTTTTAAAACACATGCATAATAATCCCACATCCCTTGTCTTGGACTTTTACTTGCTTATGGAAGTTGAGTAAAATCTGTTCATCTTTTTACTAACGGAAAAAAGCCAGTTTATTTTGATTGTAGTTAAGCACTTGTGTAGTTGTGAGAAATATTAAAAAACAGCCATAATTGTTTTCCCTTGACAAATCACGTTTTTTTTTGTTTGGTAGAGGGTCCTGTCTTTATGAGGTAAAAAATACAAAAATGCCAAAAAACAAATTGAATCTGCAAGTGTTTGTGTTACTCCGCAAATTGAGCGATGAAGAAAAAAGTAGCGATTTATGAGAGAAAGATAAAAAAGAAATGAGAAAGAAAATTGGGAAGACCTTTATTTTAAAAGTGTAAAAAATATCCTCCTCGCTTTCCCCTTCTCCAGACATTCCCTTTTCAGTATTTTTTCAGGTTGATTCTGATTGGCTTAAACTTATTTGTGGGGTCAGGTACATAGTGCTTGTCCCACAAGTGTGCAAAGGGGGCCTTCCGACCCCAGGGCTTGAAGTGACCTGACCAGTGGAGGATATGGGCCTTGGATGCGAACAATGGTGAGTATATAGAGCTTCTGGTCTGTCCGAGGCTGCGGACGTTCCAGAGAGGGTCCAGTGGGGCAGTGTGGTCATGCATCACAAGCAGCAGCGCAGCTGAGGATATGTCTGAGTCTGGGCGAACCAGGAAGGAAGGGTTCCTGCAATGGAGACAGAGTTTAATTTTCTAATTCATTCCCTACTCTTAGCGCACATGGATTGATTAAGTGACGGGGGGCCAAGTTGGAGGAAGGAGAGATGTGAGTGGTAATAGAAGTTTCATTATTTCAATTACATGCGTGAGAGCTAAAGTCATGTCCTAGGTATAGTGTAATACCGTCATGCAAAATGCATTGTATACGTACATGTAGAATATGTGGTTAAAGTGTATTATTGTAAATGCATGTTATCCATAAGTGAATTTTTTGTTAATCTGCATCAGTAATTGAATGAAATGTATATGAATACCCCCCACAGTTCAGAAGAGGTTTGTAAGGCCACTTTATACATATGGACTAACAATGCAATTAACATAATCATACTTTCTTGTGGCAATGAGGATACTACTGTAATTTTGTTAAAGCATCCAACCCAATCTCTACATGCTTACATGGTGTTGCTCAATCGACGGACTTCCCCACTGATGATTGCAACACTCCAAGATCAAAGTAGCCTAATGTAGGATATGTCTTTGAATATCACATGCAACCTATACCCGAAAGGAAGCGTCCCAATTTTGCAACACACTGCACGTATGTGGCCTACAGCCTAAGCTTTAGTTCTGTATCCACTCCCTCATATCGCCTGACAACCACATGTCCTTCTACGAGGATAAGCCTATTGACCCGCAACTGGAACCACTACCCCAAAATGAAAGATGAAAGAGAGGGTAAGCTGGCAAAAAACACCCAGAATTTTTGCAATACTTACAATGCTTCTGTTATAGGCGGGCCGGCCTAACTTTGACCCTACGTCATTAAGTTTTCCATGGCAATACCCTCACATAACAATATGAGTAAACAGTGTCAACAAAAAAAGAACTGTGTAAGAAACAATGACACCTAGGGTCGAAGTTAGAACCACGCTGCCTAATTGTGATGAATGTTTGACCTTATTCTGAATCAAATTAGTTTGAGAAATAATACTTCAGTTTTGTTCTGATGAAGTATTTACACTGGAAAGCCCTAGTATATTGCATGGAGAAGTCACTTGTGTCAAGGGCCAGAAATGCGCTGACGAGTTGGAGTCCCCTCCACCGTTCATGAGTTTGGATCCTGCTGCAAATGTCTTCCACATGTAGAATAAATGGGCCTGAATGTTAGGTTGGTTAAACAAGCGCAAGAAGATGTTAGTCAAATAGGAAATATGAACATTCTGATGTCACCCCCAAGTCCCAACCCGAAGCTAAGACCCCTACGTACACATGCACAAGTGAGGATGTTCCCATCATCGTATTAGTGAAACCAAGAGCTGGTGAAACCTATTCCTATGATGCAGTTATATAAACTTCATGCTGCTGGAATTCTATACCCAGGGAATTTACTAACGCTTGATATTTCTTGATCCTGTCCGACAACCTGTTCTCCTTCCAGGCAGCAAGGTCAACCACCATTACCCCTGTGTCAAAAAGGCATGCTTGTGGTGGTATTTTCAATGCAATCAGTGCTGGGTCCTTCATCTTAAAACGACCCGCATATATGGCAGCAGCGGGCTGCGGAAACACTCGCCGAGACGGGGCAGCGCATTCGTCTGCTGCAACTGCCCATTGACCAGCTACCATCTTCACCGAATACAGTCTAGACAAGTCAGACTGGACAACAACATCACGGTCAAGATATATGACTCGCCTTTTTCCAGCTTCGGGACAGACTTCGGGCAGTGACGACTTGGCTCTTTGCGGAGGGAAAATTCTGGCAGTGTAATTAACACGTCTCAACTCTGGAGAAAGCCTGAACCATCGCTGGAGATGGGCAAATGTCTCTTCCGAGTCGACTGCTAAGCAGAAGAAGACTGGGCGTCGTGTGTGTTTCAAGACCGAGTTGACCACAGTGACTAGTCCCCCCAAAGAGGTGCCATCAGACGAGACCACCACCAACAATGCTGCAAGATTGAAGCACCAAATTAGAGTGAACTAGAGGCACCCGCCTTTTTTGAACACTCACCTTCTGGGCTGGGGTGAGTCAGTGCAAAAAAAATACCTGTCTTATTATCACTAGTGCTGGCCGGCACCTTCCAGCTCAGTCGGTCAGCATGGAAAGCACTATCTGTGATCTCCGGCTGTCCCCAGTCCATGTAGAAGTACAGGATAAAAACCCAGAACAGAAGCAGGCCCAACGCCCCTGTAAAAAAGGAAACAGTTGGATTGGCATACGTCATGCAGTTTTTTAATAACAGCAGGCTATTCCTATATGGGAGTGACCATGACAAACAGACATTAGCCACCTGGTGCACCGTCCTTGGCCAGAAAATCAATGTTAACAACCCATCCTGCACTAGGCCAACTGTCACTGGGTACTGTACCGTCGCTGTACCCACCGATTCTCCACCTGACTCCCATATCTCATGGCACTGGCTGTGGTCCCTCACACCATATGTTCCTCCTCACACGTCGTCCATGGCCATCCAGATTCCTGTCTGCCTCCCTGGAGAATCGTCGTCAAGCAGGTGGCGCCACCTGGCAGGAGTGCCTGGAAGGAAGGCGTCCGACTTGAAGAATCGACGTGGGGCGCCCGAAGAGAGTGGATGACCTCGTGGCGCAATGGTAGCGCGTCGGACTCCAGATCCGAAGGCTGCGTGTTCGAGTCACGTCGGGGTCAAATGGCCCGACCTTTTTGTCACATCAACGGTGTCGAGCACTGTCGTGTCGAGCCACAACCCCCTGCTCCGCCGCTGGAGAAAAAAAGTGAGACGCCAGTGTAAATTCAGTTGAAATTAATGCTGATTAATCATGGTTCGTCAATTATTTTGAATCAAATTTGCGAAATTAAAATTGGGGGGAAAAGTAAAAATAATTTTTAAAAAAAGGAGCGCTTTATGTGCCGTGACCCGGGATCGAACCGGGGACCTTTAGATCTTCAGTCTAACGCTCTCCCAACTGAGCTATCCCGGCGCTCTTGGTTATTCGCTTCCCATTCGCTGGCCTAGTGCTGCCAGGCCCCCATCCGCTGGCACCACGCCGCGTGTCGTCACAGCGCGTGACGTCACACACTCGCCGCGGTCCGTTCGGATCCAGGGTTTTTACTTGCCAAGCAGCACCACACTAGTTGGGTGCACTGATGATCGTCATTACCTGATACACAACTAATGACCATCCGTGCGCAATGCCCTGTACCTCATCCGTGTAATGGAGCTGGAATAAGGGTGTGTGGGAGTCGGGAGTGGGAGAAAGCAAGAAGAAGAAAAAAATGCGCCACATCCTTCATGCAATTTATTTGGATGACATCTCGGTTATTATAATAATCAGAGACAAGGCCAACAATGAAAATCAACAATGATGTCACAGGCAAGAATGAACAGCCATCATAAAACGATATTTTTCGAACATGGTTCGCTGGCTCATCCTCTTTATTCTCTCTCTCTTTCATAGGTGATGATGATATGCAAACAGTAGATTACTACTACTGCACTGCCAGGTTCTCCCAACAAATAAAAACAATAGAAAAAAACAATAATCTACCCTTCCCATCCCAACCCCAACCCCGTTTTACCCCCCCTGTCTTCCCCACCACCCACCCCAACCCTCAAAAAAGAAATTGACATACAAATAATAACATGTAGCCCCACTTTGGAAGAAGTCGTGTGATATGTGACGAGGTCGTTGGCTTGGCGCCTAAATAATTCGCATGTGTGTATAGTTTACGTTATGTATATATTTATATCACGGATATAGCCCCCCCTCTCTCTTCACCTCCTCCCATCTTTAAAAACAAAATTGAACCCCACACAAGTATAGCCCAACATCAAAAAATCATCAACATCATCATTAACTTCATCACCAGAGAAGCTGCTGATTGCTGCGGGCACTTATTGCACATCTAATATTACTTTTATGTAGTTATATGTTCCCACTCCGTTATTTATTTTAAAATCGTTTTCACGGTGGGGGAGGGGGTGTGTGTGAGTGTGTGCGGGGTCACATGTTGGGGGGCCGCTTGGGACAAAGACAAACACGACAAGAACAACGGAGAGGCAACAATGGCGGCCCTTAATTATTCATATTTTTTATATAATAATTATTCCACCACCCCCAGCAACACATTGCACCCCCCCACCTCCTCAGCTGCTCCCACGTGCCTGACATGTGTCTAAATTGGGGGATATGTAGCCCACTTGAGGCGGCGTCGGCGGCTGCCTTATAAACTGTCCATTCATCATATATCCGGGTGCTCGATCCGGGGAAGGATTTATTACTATCGTTACTAGTGGTGATACCGTGGGTTATTACTAGTCACTTTTTCGCATATAATTGATATTATGATATGAATGGAGGGAGCAACGACGGAAGTGAGAGAAGCTGGCAACAAAAGGAGCGGGGCAACTTAAGGCACTTCCGCTGGGGTTTTTTATTTATTTTGTAATCATAGTGCTTGTGTATTTTGTCATCTTGGGTTTCGTAGACCACTAGGAAGAGTCGCAAGCTTAGTTAAGCAGTGCGACCAGTGCAGTGAAATCCAAAATAACAACTTAATTGGTTAACAGCCTTATAACTTAGCAGAGCCCACCACAATGCAAGATATATACGTGATTAGTTATTTTTTTCCCCAGCCCCCAGGCGCGTCGGGTCAGCAGTGTGACCTCAACCCAGTTATTTAGGCTTTGGGACACCGTTTCGCAACTTTGCACACTTGAGTCGGTTTTTCCCACCCTCAAAAATAAGTTTAAAGTAACCTACTGAATGGAAAATACAACTTATGCTATATTTGATACCAAGGATGGGATCTATAGAATATAGGATGTCTCACTTATTTTTCGGGAAAAATTTGGGTGGGGACTAGATAGAGTGACTCCCATTTAAATGCGATATGTTATGGTTCTACTTTTTTGTGGATCAGACGCCGTAGCACAGACATCACAAACAGCACATGTAGAGTGTGCATTAGGAAAAAATTTTCATGTAATTTTTTTTTTGTCGACCAAAAAAATGCTACCTGGGAAGACTCATTATGTCAACCTTTTTTTTTCCACCCGGAGGAGCTCATCCGACGCCACCGACGCCGCCCATTAGCATCCACCAACATCCATCCATCCATCCATTCATCGTCGAGATTTGTGCCAGTATAGTGTCGTCGTCGCCGTCATGGTCGTCCACGTCATGGTCTGTCCATCAAGCAGACTATCAAGGAGCGGACAAGTGGTTGTAGTAGTCGTTTGGTTTCGTCTTGTCCTGGGCGTCGCGATTGTCCATGGCCGACGCCACGCTCAGCTCCATAGACTGATCTCGGTCCTGAGGACTTTCCAGTGTGCTGTTCTTGATGCCATAGCGGAAGTACACTGCGAAACCTGCCCAGACATATTGAAATTGAAAAGAAAATATTCGGACATGACCAGCAGAATGGTGTACTTACCGATAGTCATCCAGACAGTGAACCGGACGAGCGTGAGTATGGATAGTTTGAAGATGAGGTAGATGTTGACAGTGACGGCAATGGCGGGCACATAGGGGAGCCCCGGGGTGAGAAAAAGCAGGGCTTTGCGATTCTGCGGCTGCCTGGAGATGAGCAGCAGAACGGCGATGATGGAAGCCAACAGCAGCAGGAGGAAGAAGACGGCGGTTCCAGATCCGCGCTCTAGGGCGCCGATGCCTGTCACCACCAGAAGGTCCAGAAGCACGATAAGGAGGTACAGGATGCCCACCAGCCGGGTCACCAGCCGACCGGACTCCACGGTGGCCGGACCCGTGGGCATCCAGGGAAACCAGCGGGGGAAATACTGCTGGAGAAGTCGGTTCTGCTTCTCCCAAAGGCCCACGGCTATCCCAGCGGCGCCCCCCACGGCGCCACCCACAGCACCGATACCCGGTATGGGTATGCCAGTGGCACCGATGCTGCTGCCCATGCTCCCTCGACCGGCGCTTCCTCCTCCAGCAGTGCCGCCGTAATAAGTGGGCTCACCTCGTTCGCGGACCAGGTAGGTGTCATCCTGCTCGGCGTCGGCGTCGGTGTCGCCCTGCAATGCCAGTGTCAAGCTGGGTTCGCACGAGCGTCGTTGTCTTCGAGCGCGATTGTGGCCAAAAGACAACGACGCCATTGCGAACCGCACCGGCCAGGACCATGTACAAACCTGGGTGGTTTCGTCGCTGTCAGGTGAGAAGCGGGTGACCCGGCGGACTGTGACAGGACCCATCTGTGCCACCTGACTGGGACGTCGTCCCAGTTGAGGAACCTCGGAAGAATCGCCGAAGTCAAGCTGAGCCCAAAGACAAATCAGGTCGTCAGACGAGCCACCACCCCTAATTGACGGTATATTCTGCTACGCACTTTGGCAGCAGGATGCTGGTGAGCAGCGGCAGTGTCCAGCAGGTAAGAAGGATCTCGGGCGTCGGGGGCGTCCCTGACAGGGCTCCCAGGGCAGGGGGTCCTCAGGGCCTCGGGAAGCAGGTCGATCAAGGTGGTGGAGTGGGGCTGGTAGCGCAGGAGAAGCACGCAGGTGGACACCAGAGTGTAGGCCAGCAGGGTTCCGATGCTCATCATCTCCACCAGGATGTCCAGCCGGATGAGAAGCGCCGCGAAGGCAGCCGCAGCGCCGAAGATGACCGTGGCCACCGCCGGCGTCCCAGTCGGCTCCCACACCTGAGCCAGATTCCTGCACATACAAGCAATTAGCACATGTCCAGCAGGCACACCAAGGACATTTACTTGAAAATGAGTCCGTCCTTGGCCATGGCGTAGACAACTCGAGGCATGGGGAACATGGATCCGAACATGGAAACGGAGAGGCCTGCCAGTGCACCGATGGCCACCAGAGCCTTGGCCGTAGGGGCCCCCACGTGAGCAAACATGGCCACCAGAGCCGAGTCGGTGTCCACTTGGTCATAAGGAACTGAAAACGCAGTTGTTGGATGGTATCAACATATCAAGGACCTTCTGGAGCACAGAGACGTACCGATGAGAGTCAACATCATGGAGGTGGTGACATAGGCAGCGAGGATGATGAGTAGTGATCCTACGATGGCTAAGGGGATGTCCTTGCGAGGATTGACCGACTCCTCTCCTGTGGTGGCGATGATGTCGAATCCGATGAAGGCGTAGAAGCAGGTGGCGGCGCCAGTCAGGACTCCGGACCAGCCGAAGGGCAGGAAACCGCCGTGTTGGCTCCAGTTGGCGCCGTCGACGTAGAAGAGGCCCGCCGTCATGACAAACACCCAGGCTCCCAGATTGATGACGTTCAGCACATTGGTGAATAGCAGGGATTTCCGGGCTCCAGCCACCAGAAGCGCCGTCATAGCCGCCGTGATCCCGAACGCCAGAAAGTCCGGCGGCCTCCCTACGACGGAACATCATTGTATTGAACCGTCGGGAGAGGCAGAAAGGAACCGACATGCGCCATGCATAACTACTATTTTATGTGCAAAGTTTTGCTAACACTATTTTATAATAAGGCCAATATCGTCAAGTTCAAGCTCTGCGCTGCTTTGATACTTGAGGCAGAAACGACAGCAGAACTGTAAGGAAATGGGAATTTCCAACCGGAGAATTGAATCCCACAGACACGCAGCAAACTTTACGTTGATTACGTGAGCACAAAATCAATTGCGGACACGCTGAATGCATTGGTGGTGGCCCAGTTTCGTTTATCATGAAAGACGACTCTAAATAAATCACCTCTAGTATTTTCATTGCAAAGTCAATAAGAAAAGCAGAGCCGCTGAGGAGAGGGCACAAAAAATTGTACCACTGTAAGGCAGCACAGTTTGAACAAGTCAGTGGTTTGTACCTGATTAAATTTACATGGAAAGACATACGATATGGAATGCCGTGCAGTTAATGGCGACAGAGCTTTTCCTGGATGAATAATCCAAGCGATCCTATATCTGTTTACAGATTGAGGACTCGTGACGGATTGGTCTTGTGCATGCACGTGAATTGCAGGCTATATACACTGGTATAAATATGATGGTGCAGTGCGAGAATATACAACTGTAGAGATGCGAACCGGCGAGGGTGCCAAAGGCGGAGCCCACAGATCTGGTAATGGCACCGTCGGCCAGGGCGTCGAAGCATGCCGACAGGGCACATGCACACGCCGAAGTGCCAATCAGGTACTCGAGCACCATGTTCCACCCAATGACGAAAGCAACCAGCTCGCCCACCGTCACGTAGCTGTACATGTACGCCGATCCCGTCGTGTGCGGGACTCGAACCCCGAACTCTGCGTAGCAGGCTCCTACACGGTGAAGAAGCACCACGTGGTACCTGCTCTTTCTCACATGTATACAAGAATACACTCAACATATACGACAGACAAAGTAATGCTGGCAGTACTACGTGTTGCAAGGGCCCCAGCAACAAGTTTTAAAGAGATTCTATTGTCATTGTGACAACCCTTGCAACACTCATCGTCTCCAGATCAGTTTGTCCGTCCCATAGCCGGATGACGTACCGGAGAAAATGGAGGCGACGGCGGCGATGAGAAAACTGAGTACCACTGCAGGTCCGGCCACCTTCCTGGCGACCATACCGGAGACCAGGTACATGCCGGTACCCACGCAGCTGCCAACCCCGAGAGAGGTGAGGTCGAGGGCAGTCAGGCACTTCCTGAGGCGGCCCTTCCCGCCCGCAGCACCCAGGTCATCTTCGTCAGTCTCCTGCAGCGACGCCGGGTCCTTCGTCCGAATGAACTTCTGGAAGAGCCGGAGCGCGTCGCCGCCACTCACGCCGGCACCCAGTCTCATCCGCATTGTCATCTTGACTGCTCGGATGCTATAGATCACACCTCTCACCACCTGCCGGCGACAGAACAACCCATTCCACCAGCCTTATTAAGGAAAAAACCGACGCTCAATTTGGGCGCCGGGTCAGGCCTCCAGGGGACAAGCCCTTGATTGCCCCCACAAATTGCTACAAATCGAATCATTCCCGAACTCTGAACTGACGGTGCCCATAACAGGTAACGACACGGCCGGGGACGACCTATTTTTAGCCACCTCTGATCCGGCCAATTGACAAATCCCATTGATTGACTACCAGCGTATATCCAGCGACGCGCCGCAATTAATGCGCCATAAATCCCCTAGCCCTAATCGATCATTTAAATAACGAGGCTCTGAGGTGACATTGTCGGGACCCAACAACCGACATTATTCTTATTCAAGGCCTGGTAATCCTCGAGTCACCCATTTTCCTCCCACCGACGCCCCCCCCCCTCCTCCCCCCGTATACAACCTCCCCCTCTTTCCCCCAATCCGGCCGGGACTTTCCGCAGGATGACGTCACGATGGAAATGCCACGGGTCGGGCGCCGCCAGCGTCGTTGGTCGTCGTCGTGGCCATGGGTGTCCGAGGGTCCCGGACAGCCACCGACACCCGATGCCACGCGACGGAGGATATCGGAGGGAGATAAGAAAAGGACGCACCTGCTGACGCCGCCGTGTATAGAGACGGCGCCGACGCGCTCCCCCGCGCCTCCCAGCCCGCACTGAACTCGATCCGACGCTCTCCAAGCTCTCGACGCCCCTTCTCTGGCCATCGGGTCGATAGGCGACGCCTGCCGACGTCACCGACGCCTCCAATTAACGGTGCATGCGCTGGCCATCTACTTCCCTCCCCCGCACCTTCGCCGGCTTTCGGCTCTTTTTTCGGGAGCCAGGAGAGGGGGGGAGACGACGCCGACGCCCGTTGGTTGTGACGTAACGGCAGTCTCAGCACCTGCCCATCAGGGACCTAATTTCCTTTAATGAACACGCGTCCAATTGAGAGAGGAATTTTGGAGAGCGCGCGCTCATTCATACAGCACCCACCGACGAAAGGGTGCGAGTTTTCTGCGACGCCGCCACGGGGCGTCGCGACGCTCCTGCTACTGCCATCTGGCAGGCTTGTGCTTAACGAGCGAGAACGCAACGTATGCGGGCGGCCTTGCACGACATATGGAAAGCACAACAACCGCCTTTAGACTGTAGTAAAAGTAGAGTAGAACCTTCGAACTTGTTAGTATAGAATCGCCTCAAATGCACCTGGTGTAGCATGTGTACGGAGGAAATTGGCCAGTTTTGCAGAAGAAACTTGCGAGTTTAATATGCAGTCGCTTATTACGTACAGGAAGTTTGCCCGACAGGTGTCAATTGCAGTGTGCCAATAGGTATGATGCATAATGCATACAGGTGTGCGCCACCACCTGTGACATATCGAAAGTGATGTGCTTCACTAATCGGGAAAGTGACTATAAACAGGTAAGTGAAAAAACAAAGATTGCTGTATAGTTGTGGTTAAAATCCGTTAAAATCTCATTTTAGAATAGTGATAACTGATAAGTATTGCAACTATGATTTTAAGATTAACTTAAAAATTTATATGGGCTTGTTTGGATTGCTTATGTTACGTACTGTATAGCGGAGGTTTGTACTTCACTACATGTATAGGCCTAATTTATGGCGACATTTTTCTCCTGATTGGTTACAGCGTTAAGTTATCATGGCATGACCAAACTTCCGCTGCAAAAATTTTTACTGACTTGGTAAGCTGCTATTCTTCCACTCATCGCACGATCTAAATCTGAGAGAATTCCCTCCCGCACGTATTACGAGCTATAGTTTCGTTTAGTTTCAGTCAGATTGTTAGGAGATTATACGGGCTGTTAGTGCATTTATTACCTCGCCTATATGGGAGTAGGCTGTGTGTTTAGGCTACATATTTATGAGTTGTTTGACTTGCATGCAGTCATCCACTTTATACTGTATATGGAAACGTCTACTGTAGATGGGTATGTATGTATGCAAAGTTGCGGCGTAGTCACTAACAATAATAAATTGCTCTGTTCATTACAATATGATGCATCATCGTTATTATTGCTCTCGTGAATATTTATTGAAACATTTTGCGCCTCAGCTGAATGTTAGGCAATGGTTCGTGTTATTCCTTGTATCATCTCTAGTCGTGCAAGTGATAACGAAATTTTTTCCTGCAAATGTGTGTAATATCACTCTACCACAGCACCGGGAGTCATTGACACGCTCAAGTGCACACAAAGCAATGTAAAAAAATTTGTGCCGCGACGTGGTCAAACCTAGGTCAGCACCTTTCAAGTGTTTACGGTACATTCTGCCGAAAACAAAGGCGCCCGGCCAATTTGAAGCAAATGACACCCAGAAAGCCACATTCCCATGGTGTCAAGCATCCCATTGTTTGTCCCACCATACATGATGCAAATACCCGACGACAAAATACCGGCCTCATATACCATTCAGGGAATAGTCCAGTTACAAGTGTCTGATGACACGTGCTCATAATTATGATTAGCTCATTGTAGCGAGCATCCGGAACTAAGGAAGCATCACTTGAGGACTGTAAAAAAGACGAGTTAAAGGAAGTGGATAGTGGGAGGGGAAAGAGGTGGATTTCGGTCACGGCCAGGCGCACTGGGCCGGGCGCCGTTCCGGAAGAGAGACTCCGGATGGACGGTGCACTTCATCGCAACGGTCTCACTTGCAGGCACAACCGCCTCCGAGGAGGTAAGGGCTCCGGCTCGGTGCTGGACCGGACTCGTCAACCATGTTGTGTCTCAAGAGGAGACGACGGTCGTCAGGTACCACCAGACGGAAGGTGGTGCTCAGGCATCATCAGGACCACGCGTTTCCAGAACGGTCAGTATTTCCGGTTTGTGACAGCCTCGAGGAACTCTGTACCGGTTTAACGTACGGGATTTATTGTTCAGATCTCCATCCTAGTACAGTATATACGATCTCAAACAAACAGTATACTTGACCTGAAAATTTTTCTTCGAGTTCTAAAGAAGACACACTTCGCACCAGGAATGTGGGGCACTGCTTTATTGTTAGGACGGATTTTTTGAAGTGCCGAATACAACGGAGCGTAAAATGTGAAACGCTTTTTTTAAAAAAATGGTACGCAAACAATGGTATCGGCAGTTGGCAGTGTATAGCGGTGGTGACAATCAGGCAGATAGCTAGTAGGACAACTCGTGCTATTTTTTCCTCCTAAGATCGCGTGCAGGGAAAAATCGTCGTTGAAAAAGGTACGTGGAAACTAGGAAAGGACATGCCCTTCACGATACGTTCGGTAATTTATAGCAGCACACTTGTCAGCACCAATAACTAATATTAGGGTAAGCTTTGGAGGCCGTTTCCCCATGTGCCACTCCTTGGTTATAATCAGCTGGGAATTCTGCTTATCGGTTATTGCAGTACCGGAGTGAAACTAGGGGTCGATGTGACATAAATTGGGTGCAACGAAGGCCAATTGAATCTTCAGCCCAATTTTCTCCAAAGATATTTCCTGGATGATGCAACCAGATAAGCTGTAAAAATCATTGTTATCTGTTATTGGGCGAGGAATAAGGTTTCGCGCTTGGCTTGCTGCAAGTCACATACATATGCAGATGTGAGGAGAAAATAAGGGGGGGATTGCGTTATAATGGTGGAAGAAGGATTGGCGATGGCGTGACGGCAGGGTTGCGAGGTATACTTTTTTTCTTCTTTTTTTTCCTGTGGGGGCGTAAAAAGGGGCCTTGGGGTTCCCTGGTGCTCCGGAACCTACGGTGTAGCCATCTGCAAATGCCGTGCTCGTGCGACGCGTGTACACACACAATTTTGTTAGCACAATAGCGGCTGTGAACTAGGATGTCCTTGGCTTCCCCGATATTTGACCAGCGACCTTCGACCGATTCGGACACGGCAAAATGGTCCAAGTTTTGAACGGAAATACCTGCAGTTCCTGCTCGAACGTGGAAACGACCTTCACATTTATAAACCTCGGGACCGTAAACAGAACGCCATTAGACCTTGGCTGTATTTGCAAGGTAGACCTGTATAGTGTAATAGGATCGGGTTGACAAGTGTGCGGCTTGTGTTACATAGTGTCTGCGGTGTGTGGTGCCTCGATCTAACTACTAGGAAGAGGAGAAAAGCCGGAAGAGCAGACCGGTTCGCTCACTTTCATCCAGCTCTTCCTCTTTTGTCCCCTTCTCTCACTTGGAAACATGTGACGTCAACACTTTTTTTGCGCACACTATTCCTTCATTTTTGCTGTTGCGTCAATTTGACCTTGCCATTGTTGCGCACTATTGTTGCTGGGTATGGGGCGTACCCGGAGATATCATGTATGGTGTGAATAGGGGCTAATTTGAACTGCGGGGGTGTAATTTGGGTGGAAATATTCGCAAGTTATCCGGCCCATCTTTTTTTGTAAGACTGAAAAATGCGAGGTATTTCCCGCAGTTGGCTACCTGCGAGCAATTACTTGCGGTGTTCGTGCAGGGCAGATTAGGTTGCAAAAAAATGTGGGGAGGTGGGGGCGAAACAGCGAAAGCTATGCTATGATCGCGGGTTTAACCCAATTCGGCAAGGTATACAGCACCAGACGTGCGATTTTTTTAATAGGATTGGGAATACTTCATACGTTCCGGGGTGCAGGTACCGTAGGATACCGCAAGGTTATTTTTAAACCATTTTGTTAGTTGATAAATGCAGCTCCATGCAGATAAATCGTATCACAAAGTCTGCCGTTTACGATGGTTTTAAAAGCCAATTGTTAAGTATCAAGTAAATGGCGTTACGGCAGGTTATCCGTGATAAACCCGTACATTAAAAATGTTATTGTCAGGTCATATGCTATTAGCATGTTTTTCTGTGATATTTAAGCGGCAATATGGCACCTATGGAACTCCGAAATTCTTGTGGGCTGATAATGCGATAAAAAGTTGTCTTGGCCCATCCCAGCACTCTGGAGTCTGGAATCCCCCAAAAAAGGAGCAAGGTCGAGGTCAAGGTCACGTCCTCCATTTGATTCGTGGACAGTGTGCAGTACAACCATGTACAGCCATATCATGTCCATTCATCATGTATGTGGACGTGTTGCAATCTTTTTATGGTTGACCCCCCCTCTTCACAATAATTTCCTAGCCTCCGGAGGAATGTAGCCACGTATCGTGGTTTTCTGAGGAGTGGTCGGTCGGTTGAAGGAAGAGTTGTATTTTTTTTATATGCCAACCACTGCCCACCACCTGAACCTATCTCATCACAGCTGGGCAGGTAAAAGTAGGCTCGCCAGACCAGCTTGGGACGAACCACAGTGCGAGTCTACACCCCCCTTCTTCTTTCTCGTTGGATGGCCAACGTCGCCCTTTTTCCAACAGCCCAGTGGAGCCGACCATTCCTCCTCAGTCACTGCCCCTGGACCCATCCTTCCTCACAACACTCCAGATAAAACCACAATGTAGTGCCACGTTTCTCGCGAACACTCCGGGGGTAAGTTATTGTGACCAGTGATCAGTTTTTTGAACCACGGATTTTTTTCCCGCCCGGATGTGACGTGTTAAAAAAGTGCGGGTGTTTTTTAAAGCGCGGGTAATATTTTAACGTGGGTGTTTTTAGATGTAGGTTTGAGGCCACGGCGCAAAGGATGAAGAAGCGCAATTGAGGCCGCCCAAGCTCCTTCTTTTTTTTCTATTCATTTTCTCGGTCGTCTGACGTCACTTGCTGGTAGGTAGCTGGAAAACTGGTAGAATCACTGGCTATCCTTTTTTTTTTCTTCCTACATACGTGACAGTATTTTCTCTCCCAATTGAAAGTCACGGATGGGTAGATTAGTCGAACGACACGGAGCGTGGACAGTGGCCATTGTCACCGATTCGGAGGGAAAACTTGTTAATTAGTGTGGTCTGGAAGAAAGCCGTATCTGGCAGATACGACTTTCTTCCTAATTGTGCAGATACGGTGTTCTTCCGAATATGTGCAGATACGGCTTCTTTTTTCTAATTATCCCCGATCGGAGGAGGTGAATGGTTTGTTCAGTGGGGATGAGATGCGGTCACGCTGGCCACGCATCGTCACGGGCGGCAAAAGGGCGTAGCCACCTACCATTCGGGCCAAGGACCGCTCTCCTAATTGCAACTTCTTCGCCGTATATATGATTATTTTTTGTTGCTGCTTCTTGCTTGTTGTTCCGTCCTATGATTCACATTCCTGGGGGGGGACCCGACTTTAAATATTTTTGTGTGCAAAAAACGATGTGCGAATTAAGTGCGTTCACCTCTAGGTTTGGGATTAATGAAATCCTTTTGGGGTTTACGGTATGCTTTTCGTATGGGAAGCCACTCTGCCCTCTTTCCCAGTCCGTCGCGCATCGTTTCAGACTCTTCTTCGAGGCGAAAAGAGCACGTTTTTTCGGATCCGCGGTTACACAACGGTGTGGACCCCCGTCTTTAATTTTTTTTATTTTAAATTTTCCGATTTGCATACGGTGCATTGTGCGCACGTCATTTGACAAACTAGTCTGGATTTATTCATGAGCATTTTTTTTGACGGGTTTGTTCTAACCGGTACAGGTGCCAGTCACGATCGTGCATACGGAGATTGAGCCAGCAACTAGTTTGCAAGGGATTTTTTAATGTACGTAATGTTACTAGTTACGTAAACGTTACCTTGAGCCGTTTCTTGGGAAGGAAAGGTAAATTATTATAGGCTCACAGTGTCAAAAATTCGACATTTTGCCAGTACACCTGCGGGTACCGGAATTGTTGATATAATGCGAAAGTGCAGGTGATGTCACCTGCGCATCGGCATGCGATGACGTGACTTGCACGGATTCCTAAGACGCATCACGAACTGGACTTGATTTAAAAAAATATTGTTTGTGTGTGCAGAATGTCGTCGGCAGTGATGAGGGCGTCGTCGGCGTCGTCGTCTGAAGACCTGGACGGCATGATGGAAGTGTCGGTGGAGCTGCCATGGCAAAAGGAGACTTCTGCGGTCAGGGTGCCACGATCCATGCCAATGATGGACGTCTTGGTGCAGGTTGGTACTAACTGTCTGGTCATTATACTGGGTAATAACCCGCTGGGTTGGTACCGCCAGTAGCCATTCACTTTGCAGTGAAAAATGGTTCTCGCCCAATTTGCACATCGTATCGGGGATCTAGATCTGGCGCACTGAAACGTACCGGTAGCCACGTAAAGTATTAAATCGTGATGTTGAATTGAAAACCCGCTCCACTTCCTTTTCATTATGTAACCTTCGCCATCATGTAATTTGTTTTACTCTTACCTCCCCACCGCGGCGGCATACCAGCTCCCCCATTCCAATGTTGCTTGTCATACCTCAAGGTCAGGTGCACATTAATTATTGCTTAGTGAAGCTGATTACTACGGCGATAAAGTTTAATGCATTCGAGTTTAAATCCTGCTGGATATTTAGGTACACCCTGCAATTATGAGGTATGGGCGTCTTTTTTTTTGGCCTCTCAATCAATAGGTCATCGAAGCATATCGACATACAAGGCTGTGTAGACAGCGCGGGTTTCGACCTTGTTATTGGCACCAATAAGGACCCTTGAGCGGTTAATTGGAGCATGTATCTCTGGATTTACATCAGTTGCAGGCGGATAATCGGTGATAAGTCATCCTGTTGACGCCTGAGATATCTCTTATCGGATACGTCAGGTATCGAAGTGCAGGGTGCTTGATACGAAATACCAGCAGTTTGCGTTGGAAAGGTGACTGTCTGGACGGGGTTGTCCAACTGGGAAACTACAAGGACACGTCTTTTATTAGGTTGCGACAGCACACGGTCAGAGCCCCACGGCGTACGTCGGTCAGCTTCGACGACAGGACAGCATTACTCCTCCGCCGTTTGCGCCGTCGTCTCCAGTTGGGACACTTGACTCGGGTTGTGTCCTGGTGCTGAGGCCTCGACGGACGTCCACTCGCCGACCAGCGCCTTCCCTGCCGTCAGTGTCCAACACAATGTCATCTCACATGGTGGCCAAGTCCCACCGTCTGCAGGTGCTGTTGCCAAGGAAGCAGATGGCCGTCCTCAGGTTGACTCCGGAGACGCCCCTGGCAGAGGTTCTGACCACTGTGTGCAACCAGAAGGGCCTGGACGCAAGGGCGTACACCCTTCGCCTTCCAGAGGAACCTCGGAGGAGGCTTCCTGGAGATGCACTTTTGGGGCCTTTGCAGCGCCTTCTCCTGCTTCCGGAGCAGTCGGATGCGGATGAAGATGCGAGATTGTATGCAGCTTCAAGGGAAGACCTTCTGGCACTTAGGAGAAGGCCACCTGCTTCAGTGGCGTCGGTTAGTGAACACCTTATCATTGTGGAATTGTTCTGTATGTGGGAAGGCATTTGTGTACTGGGATATTTACATCGACCATATTTTTTCAGAGTGCTAGCAGCGACAGTGGAAGTGGTAGCAGTGCATCTCCAACTCCTCCGACAACGCTTCCAAGGAGGGCACCATCACCTCCCCCTCGCAGGCGCAAGAAGCGCCCGGCTCCCCCACCCCCACCAGCTGGTGCTGCTGGTGGCGCACCGGTGATGGCCAATCATTCCAGGCAGTCCTCAGATTCCAGCGGCTACCATGAGGCATCCCTTCTCAGCAGCGATTCTCCAGTCAATGGTGCTGGATCCTCCCCATCCCCACCTCCCCCACCCCTGGCAGGCACTGCTGGAGGAGCCAGAGGAAACGCACCTCCTCCTCCACCCGTAAGGCATGCTCAACGATCCAGCAGCCTCCTCACCACCTCCTCTGCTTCAATGGCATCACTGGCAACAAGGAAGAAGTCAAGGGCACCCCCACCTCCACCAGTAGCAGATTCCCATGCTTCAGTGGTGCACACGACTGTGGAGGCATCTCCAGAGCTTCCCCCTCCACCCGTTCCTCCTGGTAATATTTCCTGTGGCCTTGGTATTTTCACAGGGAAACGCTTGTTTCCAAAGTGCAATTTTTAAACAAGTAATCTGACATTTTCCTTGGTAATAACTCATGCTTTAAGAGCATCCAAATTGTTTCCTGCCCTTTGGAAAAAAGCTCTTGGTCCACTAATGCAGTGTGTGGATGGAAAGCATGTACCGTAGTACACTAACACTTCTTTAGATGTTTTTGTTCCTTCACTCCAGGACGCACTATATTCCTTCCCACTGCTACTACTAACAGCACCAATGATTATGATGAAGCGAGTTGGGCAAGGGAATGCGACTCCCTCTTTTCTCTTGAATCTGAATCAGGTTTCCTTATTTCTGCACTTAATCTTCACTGTGCTTGAACATGAGCACCACTCAGAAGGATGTGCAAGCTTATGTGGTTTTTTTCTCCCACAATTTAGATCGAGAGACTCAAGAGCAGTGTGAGGAATTCTCTGATGAGGAGGAAATAGAGCAGCGTGATCGAGAAGAGGAAGAAGTTGAAGAGGAGGAAGAAAAGGGTGTGCCTTCAGAGGTCCATGAAGTTGTTAGTGATGCAAGTGCACATGATGGACTGTTGTGTTATGTAAAGCCAGAAGATGATTTGGAGGTAGATGATGAGGAAGTGTGGTCCCTCAAAGAGAAGAAGGAAGTGAATGTGGTTGAAAGAGGTGAAGGCAGCATATTGGAAGATGAAGAAACGGAGGAAGTCATTATTCCAGAGCCTCCAACGCCATTCCAGGATAACCATCGTTGTCAGGAGCCACCAGTGGAGGAGGAAGGTACAGTTGAGGAAGAGAATGAAGAGGAAGTGGAAGGGTCACTGTGGTCTGGACTGGAACTGAGGCGATTCCAGACACAGCAGGCCCTTTTGGAACAGTTGGCTGCTGCTCAAGAGGAAGAAGACAATAGTCATGTCAACAACGAAAATCACACTGTACCAGAAGTGCTACAGGAAGAACCACCATCCAAAGCGACGAAATCTACGGAACATCTCCAAGGAACACCACCACATGTTGAGGAGGTACCTCTACAAGTTGCTCTTCCACCAGTGGTGCCTCCAGCAGTTGTACCTCCACCTATGGTCACTCCAGTAGTTGTGCGTCCAGTAGTTGTGCCTCCGCAAGTGGTGCCTCCAGAAATGGCAACCCCACCTGTGATAACCCCTGCTGTATCTTCACCTGTTGTAAAGGAGAAGAAGCATGTAGATAATCCTCAGAGCTCAAGCATTCCAGTCATGAAAGATCCTCCTCCACTTGAAAATGCCATGAACAACATATCAGCGGAAACACGCAATAAGAGCAAAGAAACGAAGAAAGGTGCTGTTCAGAAAGAAGAGGAAGATGACCAGCTTCAGGCAGAGTTGTGTGAGTTGCGGGAAGAGCTCATGAAGTGGCAGCAGCAACTGCTCCGTAACCACACCCTGTTGCAGTCATCAGCAGCACCTCCAGAAGCACAGAAACCAACAGCCGAGGCACCACCTGCCAGAGTCAGTCAACGTTGGACACCACCAACAGTGCAACTTGGTTCGTGGGATGAGAGGCCAAAACGGGTAGTCAGCCTCAAGGCAGACAGTGATTATGTCCTCGGTGGTGCTGCCCTGGGAACATCAAGGCAACAGCCTGAGGTTATGAGGCAGCAACCAGAGCCATCAACACCATCCCCAGAACCACGAGTGGAGACACCAGAACCACGTGTGGCAACCCCGGAACCACCACCTGTTTTGCAACCATCTAATCCTCAGCCATCGTTTGTGGTCAGTAGGGCTCCAGTGGTTCGAGTGAACTGGTCAGGGAGCAAGGTTGGAAATCACATCAGTGCGCAGAATGTCTTCAGTGCTAGTGCTGCGAATAAGGTGAGCTTGTTGCACATCGTGTCGGGTGTAGGGCTTTAGTCTAAACTAAGCTTGCGAAGGCAGAAACTGCAGGAGATTTTTGATAACCTACTGGAGGTAGTCTTTATGTACTAAATGCCAATTGCATGATTTAGAACAGGTGAATTACCCACATACGACTAACAGATCAACACACAATCATACTGTGCATTCTGTACATTCAGCAGAGAGCAGATCATGAGAGGCGGAGGCAACAAGAACCATCCCCAGAGGAGCCACCATTGCCTCCACCTCCTCCACCTCCACCTGTCATTTTGTCACCAACTTCTCCCCAATCCAATATGTCATCAGCATCCGCCCGATGGAACACAATGCCACATTCAGCAGAGACCACAGAGGACCCAAGGGAGGCTCTGATGCTGGCCATACGTACCTTTTGTTCCCAGGGTACCTTGAGGAAGGTATGTGCTTCTTGACAACAAAAAAGAGGTCATACTTTCATTTGTTGGGGGGCATTTGTTAATTGACCTGATTCATTTGGCAGACGGGATCCTCCATGCTCAAGTGACCTTCATTCCTATGTCAGGGGAAAGCCTTCCCTCTTCTTCAAGCATTCATCTTTAGTCGACTTGGTGCAAGCAGACTTTTGTTTTTTTTGTACAGCGGGAAATAAAAATGCGGGACGTATTAAGTCACACATGTTGTCTCATTTATTGTCACATGTGATGACAGGTGTGCTTCTTTCATTTCACTTGCGAATTGTGTTCATTCCTGGCAAGTGGGAATGAAAAGCAGCCACAGCAGGTTGCGGTCTACATATGCAACCAGCTGGGTCGCAAGCTTGTTTTTAATGACTCGTCAATGGAACTGACCTCAATTGGCAAGCAGAATATGCAGATTAGATAAGTAACCCGAGGTGATGGATCACTGAGCCTGAAATAAACAGGTGAACGTGTTGCAATAGCTGTAGAGCGTAACACAATGGCATGGTGGTCCTGAATTAATATTTTAGTCGTATGTTGCAATGGGAAGAATTTTTTCAAACATGACAGGCACACAAACTTCAATGATACATCAGAAATCACGGATTGTGCAATATTTTATACTATGAAAGCAGGAAAACTGAGTTGGACACGACAAAAAAAACTTGCGCATATTACATCATGCTGAGGGGCAGTGAGAAAAGGTGATGTCTTCAATGGTTATGGTATAGGTGTGCCTGAACTTCAAGGTTGTGCTGGTATATTTTTGAAATATTACACAACAACTCAAGTGATGCTACATGAAATGATTCATTTACCTAGATTAGACAGTAGGAGTTATACCACGTGTTTCAGAATTGAGCTCATACACATTGATAAACATGCCATAGATGCTCATTTCCACTCATTCTTGGCACCTCACCTCCCCACGGGTGTGGCAATGAGTTACATGCATCACTGGAAAGCACATATAATTATGGGACCATGATTGCACATCCAACTTGAAGGTGAATTCACAGGTGTGAGCACCCATGATATTTCCACAAGTACAAATGTGAGCTCACTTCTGAATCATAAGATACGTATGTACCAAGTTGCCCTGTAGCCCTCTAATAACAGAAATATATTCAAGTGAAACTTGGTGCAGTACCCAGCAGCCAATGAATCATTATCTGTTTGTGATAATTTTCTCCTCTGTTTTGTAACAAAAGTGTATCATTGGCCAAGATGAGCAGTGACATGGCAGTTTTTCTGACTTTTTTTTGGAAGTCAGGATCTGTATTTCTATTGATTATTATTATTGGCCCCTATGTAGTCACAATATGTAAAATGTTGCAACTCAATTGGCTTTTTCACTTACACAAATGGGATTCAATACACATGAAAGTGGCTAACAAAGTTTTAAAATTTAAATTTACCATTTTTAAATTGCACATTTGCCAATACTCCCTCAAGCAAAGGAAAGAGACTTGTCTTCTAGTCTCCAAAAATGTGGCCACCTAAAACCTTCCACCTGTGATTGCCTACATTTTCCTTGAGTAGTATGCAATTGGAGAGTGAGCAAAAAGAGCAATTGTAATACAGTAGTAGCAGTTTAGCAGTATGGTGATGATGGTAATAAAAATGTAGTTACAGGTACAACTGTATGGTTGGGTACTGGTAAGTGTCCCAGTATACTGTACTTTGTCTATGCAGTACTCATTTCACAAGCACACACTGGTGAGGAATGAGAGAGACCTATCACGGTCAAGGCAGGTAACAAAACAGGAGAAACACCAATGAAAGTGGTCCAAGAAAGTAGTTGTGCAACATTAGGAAAAAAGTGGGATATATGCCAGTCTTAATTGGCCGTAATTCATAAGGCAGGTTATTATGTTACTGAAGGTCTTTGGCACCCATGCAATGATTTTAAAAAAATGTCCAATTAAAATGAATAATAATTTATACGCAAGATCACAATTCTTGGAGGGACAACAACAGCAGATCTGAATAAATGGGCCAGCACTTCCTTGGGTGGAATTTTCCTCCCACTGCTAGTTACTGCAAACTTAGCAGGGCCAGTGTTGGCAATGGTACTGCTAAGTTAGCAGTAATTAGCAGTGGGACGAAAATACCACCCCTTGTCTTTAAGGATATGGTCAGTAACATGCACCTGATAATTTGTTGTAATTGCAGACAGTTGCTGCTGCCTCTTAATCAACATGTAATTGCTGGTATATGTGGAATGTCTAGTGAGACAATTCATGGTCATGAGTTGTATTAGTGATCGTTAAGTACTGCTTTGAGAATGAGCTCAGTATATCACATGGGTTGGGTGGGGAGACAAAATAATAAACTGCCAGCCCATAGTTATTAGTGCTTTTCTCAAGGTTTGTAACAGAGCTCTCCGTTGTCATATGTAGCTGTTTTTATTCAAATGTCATTCTTGTGAATAGAAGAGCTGACAACACTATTAAGCAGATGAAGTAACTAGTAAAATGCAACTGACCATATCAAAATTGCAAACTGTCTCCACCTATTATGGACTTCATATAGGAATGCCAGGCATTGACCACTTCATTTCACTCCACTTACTCTGCATGAATAATATTTACTATTTCCCACAAGTGCTCTTTGTTACAACTTCAGAGTACACGATTTACAGTACTGTACACCAGAATCAAGAAGCGTAAGGAAATACGTGTAACACTTCATGATTAAGTCACAAATTTTTATTGGCATCTCCATTGTAAAAATGCTCCAATACAAATTCAGTTCAGACTTATTCAGATCACAGACAATTCTTCTCAAGAAAATTATAAATGTCAGTCAACCATGGCAAGTTCTTGATATTCTTAGACTGCCCTCTATGTTACTCATCTCTAGGACAATGCCTTCTTCAACACCAAAACCTAAGCAAAAGGACTGCGTGATATACTGAAAGTCGCAGTACTCTTCTGTGCAGGTCTCACAGATAGAAGAGCTATATCTTACCTATGCTCCAAATGCTCGGTCCATACTGTCCCGTCTCATCTCTGCATGTGCTGGTAATTTTGATTCACTCACTTGCTTACTGTGAATGCAGCTGTAAGTCAGGTACACAACCACACCTGCAAGAAGCCTTATGTCAACATGCGTCACATGAATGAAGAGAATCAACATACCAAGCAAGGTCCAGATTCCATACAGAAACCAGACCAGTGGCTGCAAAAATGTGGCCAAACCAACATGGAAGCACAGGAGAATTGAAGGCAACAGGGGCACCAGGGGCATTTGGAATGACGGGGCCTCCCATTTTGGCCCTACTGATCCTCCCATAAGCTGCATCATCCACAATATAGCAATGCCTTAAAAAAGAATAGCACAGTTAAGGTGGATAGGTGACAATTGCAAAATGTCTAGGTTATGATCCCTTACTTGCAAATGCAACAAAAGCAGCTCCGATCCCAGCCATGAATGTGGGCCAGTGACCCTCCAGTAAATGATGCCGCAGAAGAAATGCTCCAGAACCACCTGACAGGCCAAGTAAAGTCACTGCTATGCCTGGAAGGGCCAGAGAGTTCTGTTTGGGAATCCGAGCCAGGAGTAAGGTGCCGCAGGTGGCAGCATATGACACCAGCGTACACAATGAGAGCAACTGGATCAGGACTGTTGGTGATACCAGTGCTGCCAAAATGGCTGCTGGAATACAGCCAGTTGCCAGTGTAGGCAGTACGGTTGGTATCAAACCATCAGCTGCCAGGGCCCTCAGTGCAGCACTCCCTTGGCACACAGCACCATACAGAGTTGCCGACATGGCTCCAAGAGACCCTGCTGCCACCATCACTGAGGCCAACCCATTGCTCAGGCACCACTTCAGAGCTTCAGGGAAGGAAGCAGCTGGTGCCACAGTATCCCATGGCACCAAGAGAGTCAAAGCAGCACAAAACCCAATGTACTGCAATGCTGCCAGCGCTACTGCTATGGCAACTGATGCTGCAGGCTTCGTTGTCCTTCCACTGGCACCCAGCATGGCATCCCATCCTCCAAATGCGAACAGGGCAGACGCAGCACCGCCAGCCACCCCACGCCATCCATGTGGGGCATATTCAGCCCAGTTAGCCAGGTCACCCCAAAAGAATCCAAGGAACATGGCCAGAAGCACTGATGACAAGTTCAATGCTTGAATGGCAGCACCAAATGCCCAGCCAAACTTGGATGAAATTCCTCGAGAGGCCACGCTGGCCACGGCAATGACTAGGATGAAGGCAGCAGCTGGTATATCTGGTGGGTCAGGCAGCCCAAGGTGAGTTACGAATGGCATCTGCGAAGTCAGGTGCAACCCAAAGCTGGTGAGCCTATGATCAAGCAAAAAGTCTAAGCATCCACTCCAGGCTTGTGCAACAGCTGCTGAAGCTGGAAGAACAAATTAATTCAGTAAGTGATGGTTCTAGTATTGCACTAATCATGTGTGTAAAGGAAGAACGTGCAATTCATGGCTTTGATTTTTCAAGAAGGTAACAGTGAATTATAAGTGAGTTCCCTCAGCATTTTAAAAATTGTACAGGCAATTACATAAAAAATCAGTCCTTCCAACAAGAAGTATTTTATAACACCAAACTGTATGACGCAATACCAAGATTCAACATCTTATTAATGAAAAAAATGGCACCAATTGATCACCTAAAACATACCCATAGCACTTCGTAGCAGCGAAGTCCAACCAACAAAGAATGCTAGGAATTCTCCAACAGTGATGTACACAAATGCATACACAGAGTTGGCCCGAGGTTGATATGAGGCTAGTTCAGCACCGCAGAGGGCAGATGGCATCACCAATGCAGCAGCCAGAAGGAAAGAAAGTGTCGAGGCTGGTCCGGCAAAGTCCTTTGCTATCGAGCCTCCCAAGACATATATGCCAGCACCCACCATCTTGGACAGCCCTAATGGAAGGCAATTGACATAATTATTTTATTGCCAATATTGTGATTGCCATATTTTTTTTTATTTTATTATTATTATTTTTTTAATATTATTTTTTATTTATTTATCATACCCCGTGCTAGAGCCTTTGGCTCCCTTAGGGGGGTGGATTACCACCATTGGATGGAACCAGGGATAGGGAAGGAAGGAAGCGGCTGTGGCCTATTTTTACGAAACCGACCCCGGAATTGTCCTGGGGGGACCATGGAAAACCACAGAAAACCATGGTCTGGGTCGCCGGCCCCACGATTCGAACCCAGGACCTCCCGATTAGCAGGCGGGCTCCTTATCCCCTACACCAACCTGCTTCGGTGTGATTGCCATATTTAAAAAAGTTAACATGCTGTTCAAATTCGTGTACATGGTATACCGCTTGCATGAATTGTAATGGATTGAATTGCTTTGATATTGTATGTGACAAACAGCGCCAGATTTACCCCCTGGCCGCCCTTAGGCAATTGCCTTTTTGCCTATTGATTACAAAAGCGAATTGAATTTTTTTAGTTTTGAGAGGGAATCTACAAAATAATCGGTGCTCCTCTAATGATACAATATTGATTTTTCCAGCACTTTCCTTCGATGTTAACTTCCAACTCACCCAGAAGTGCCAACTCAAAGATGCTGATCTGTCGCTTGTTGCTTCCTCCATCTCCCTCAGCATTCTTGGTCCTCCCCATCCGGTGGTAGAAGTCCTCCACCACCATAACGGACACGGACGAATCCCTCCGGTCACAGCTTCCATCGCCTGCTTCCGCAGCACCTGCAACCGCATCCATTCCACATAAGAATCCCGACCGGTCAACTTTTGCAAATCATTGGACAGTACCTTTATATCCGCTTCCTCTTTATCTCGGGAGGAAATGGCCATCAATCTTCCCCTCTTTTTTTTTCTCTTCAAATTCCGTGTGTCCTTGACCCACTTGCCCAGCTCCGAAGCCATGCGCCGACCGACGGTAGGGGGGTGCGGTGCTGCCATCGATCAGCTGTAGTAGGGGAGGGGAGCAGGGGCGTCTTGGGCGTCGGGAGCGTCGGTCTTTGGAGGCAAAGATGGCGGCGCTGCTGCTGCCCGTGGTGTTCCTTCTCCTGAGCGTCTCCCCGACCTCCCACCTCCTGCTGGGCAACCCGTACGAGGTGCTGGGCGTCGCAAGGTCCGCTTCCATCACAGAGATCAAGAAGGCCTACAAACAGCTGGCCAGGGAGTGGTGAGGGATCCCCTCCTTGTTCCATTTCTGCTGTGAATTTGGGAGGGGGGGTGGTGGTGGGGCAGATGCTGACACCTGGTGGTAGCCGCAACGCCCTATATTTTGTACAGGAATTTACCGGATATAATGCACCAGTTCGAATTAGCCCAATTGACACATGCGGCACTCAGGTTGGGCGAATGCAGGGAATTCCCATGGCCGTTTGAATATTGCGAAATGAAAGCAGCATTGCATTGCAGAATTTGATCCCTTTTATGCCATGAATAAATTACACTGGCAGTGACTTGGATATTGATGATATTATCAGGGAGGGACTGACAACATGCACTGCAATATGCCTAACGTAGTTGCGTTCTCAAACTCCTTCTGACCACGCAGCCCGTAGGGACAATACCTGCACTGCGGCCACATATATATCAAAGTGATATAATCTAAATGCTATTTGCTGGTTAAAAGCCAATTAAGGACTGAATTTTTGAGCAGTTTGTGATTGTGCATAAGTGGCTTATCCCTGTGTCTCTGTCTTAATACAGCAATGAAGGTATAACAATGGAATAACAAGACCAATCATGAAATTTGATATGTATTAAGCATAATTGAATTTAATTAGACTCTGCTCTTCTTGCAACTTTTCGTAGCACTAATTCACGGCTTAATTCAAGAATATTGTTAACTGTGAATCTTGAAAGACTTACAACATTTCTTCTCTGGAAGGGGGATGTTTCATTAGTTTCCGACTCTAAAAATGTAAGGTACCGGCCAGATGTTCAACAGGAATATTGCAGCATGACTCTTCCTAATGCACATAACCTTTTTGGCAACTTCCTGTTTCCACCTTGGCTTGTTTCCCAACCAGAAAAGTCCACAATCTTTATATGGGCAACCATTGTTTGCAAATTTAATGCAGGGCATACAATCATTTTGCTTCCTCCTCTTTATTTACCTCCAAGGCACCCTGACAAGAATGATGACCCAGCAGCCGAGGCCAAGTTCGTGGAAATCAACAAGGCTTATGAGGTGAATCACCTTCTTTTTAAACAACTGGTTCCATGGGGTATTTCCACAGTATTAGACTTGTGTAAAAGTACTTGAGGAAGCCAGCCATTATTACCATTGCTGTGAAATCGGTTTCAGTCCCAATTTTTGGCCCACTAAAATCACAAGGTACATTTACAGTTGCTGAGTGACCCAGAGCGCCGCAGGCAGTATGATCATCATGGTGTGACAGAAGACACCCCCAACTTCCATCAGGGCCATGACTACAGCCAGTATGGCCGCTTTGAGCCACAATGGGACGATCTGTTTGGGTTTGGCCCTGGAGGCGGATCAGGTGGTGGAAGTGCTGGCTCTGGAGGTGGCTTCCGGTTCCGGTTTGGAGGCCCAGATGGGTCAGTGTTCAGGAAGCAAAGCATCACCATCAAGTGAGTTTAAGATCATTGCAACACCCTTCCATCCATGATTTTTATCCATCCGAAAAATGTATACTGTAAGTCATATTCTGATATTATTTTCTCCCTGTAGGTTAGTATGATCTGTAATATGATTCCATGTGACTGACCTGGCTACTACCCCTGCAGAAGTGACATTGTTTAAATTTTGAGGCGTTGAAATCAAACCTTCCCACAGCAAAATGCATCAATGACACGCACCAACAATAGCCTATAGTATAACGACAATGGAGAGACGGGTATGCTAGGTCAGTCTCGTGTTGAGCACTCACTCAGCAATTTTACAGCAGCGATACAGAACTAGTGCCTTATATTTCTCTTCATTAACATATAGTGATGCTGGATCGACCTACTTCCCTCTGGTAACACTTAATTTGTCCTTCCGCACCCACGAGTGGATTGCATATTTTACTCATATTGCACGTTTTACTATTGGAAATAGTACAGTTTTTCCGTATTCTTTTCAGGGCTTATGAGACAACAGTGGTTCCAAAAAGCCAAGGCCAGCCATACTTGGTGTTGTTCTATGCAGATTGGTGCAGTGCGTGTGTGCAGCTGGAACCTGCATGGAGAAGAGCAGTGGAGGAACTGGAACCAGTTGGAGTTGGGGTAGCCACAGCTCATGCACAGCATGAGCCAGTGCTAGCCAAGAGGCTTGGGGTCACCTCCCTACCACATCTTGTATTAGTTCTTGATGGGAAGGCCATGCCATACCTTGAGAACGTCTTTAATACTGTTAAGCTTGTAGGTAAGTCATCTGATTTGATGGCATGGAGTTTGTGTGACATACCGAACTCTCCTCTTCTCTATTAACAGAACAAAAATAAGAGCAGATCTCATACAAGATTTGTGCCCTAATTGTGGTGCCTACCTTCCTTCCAGAATTCATCCGCAATAAGCTCCCGAGCGGCCTTGTAACCCATGTGGGTGACCTCCCAAATCTTGAGGCCTTCCTGGGAGGATGGAAAGACAATCGAGTTCGAGTGCTAGTCCTAGCTAGGGCACCAATAGTCCGTTTGCGCTACCTCCTAGCTGCATACCATTTCCGGGAACGGGCAGCCTTTGGGTATGTGCAGGTTGGTACCCCTCAGTCCGATGCTGTCTGGGAGCGCGTTGGACTGTCTGCAACTGATGAGGGGAAAGTGGACACAGTCCTTGTGTTCAAAGAAGATGTGCGACGTCCAGTTGCAAGCCTGTCTATGCCTGAAGTCCCTGTTGAGGCATTGAGGCAGGTAGTTGAGACAAACCAGTTCTTGGAATTACCTAGGTTGAGCTCCCAGCGTGTCTTTGACTTGCTGTGTCCACCTGAAGCTTCACGACCAAGGCGAAGGCTTTGCGTCGTCCTGGTTTCTGTGGATAGTCCAAACCATGACATATACCGCCAGGCTCTACGAGAATTTGCTCGTGACTCTGGATACAGCCCAGAAAGAGTGAGGTTTGCATATGTCTTCCGAGAACGCCAGGAGGAGTTCATCAGGGCATTGGTTAGAGGAGGGGCAGAAACACGACAAAGGGCTATTGGTGGAGAGGAAGATGAAAAGGTAGATGAGGATCCTCAGCCCCCATGGCTTGTCATCCTGTGGCGGAAAGATCAGCAGCACCTGAAGTTTGAGGGTCTCCCTGGTGGATGGAGGGTAGGACCACAGCAGTGGAATAGGACACGTCAACAGCTGACAGCCACCCTACATCGTTTGGTCACCTCTAATGCCATGCTTTCTCATGAAACACTTGTCAAGGTACTTGTTGGTGTAGGGCTGTGACTGGATGCAGGTGGCATTGCTCATGCCCAAAAAAGTATGCCACATAGTGATATTCATGTTTATTTTTCCTGTGACAGGAACTTCTAGATGAGCATGCCCAGGGTCTCCTCACACGCATCCTCCAACGCCTGGTGACCATCTTGGAATTCTTGCAAGAGAAGCTGAGCAAGCAGGAGGTAGTGCCTGCCCTCTCTGTTGTTGTCACAGTTCTCTTTGTGGCTGCTGGAGGGTACATCATGTCTTACCTAGTGTGAGTTTCTTAATATGTTGGAAGTTACAGAATTTTGATTTTATCAGTGAAGGCATCACTTTTAACTGCATTGTAATAATTAGCTGCATTAATTAGTGAAATAGGTATTACAACCGAAGCAATGACACTTCTCTTTGTTCATTCCCTCAGCAAATTGGAGGAGGAAAGCATCCAAGAGAAGTACCGGCGTGAAGGTCGTCCAATCCCAGGCACTGCTCCTCCAAAAAAGCCCGACCCTGGCCCACAGCTTAAACTGCATGAGCTTCGAGGCGAGACATACAATGGGATGATCCGTCTTTTGAAACCAGGCTGTCGTACACTGGTTCTACTGGTTGATTCTTCCTCCCGCTCAGCTCTAATCCCACCCTTCCACGCTGCCTGCTGGCCATTCCGCAAGAACCGCTCGCTCATGTTTGGATTTATGCAGCTTGAGCGTGGTCTAGAGTGGTACCGCTCCTTACTGCAATTAAGCCTTCCGGAGCCGAGACCACTCCAGATCAATCCCAGGAATTGCGTAGGAACGGTGTTGTCACTCAATGGCCACCGCAAATATTTCTGTATGTTCCATGCTAAGCACCCAGAAGGGGCAACGGTAGGTCGAAGGGCAAAGCGGAGGGTCACAAGGGTCTCTCAACAAGTGCCCCAGATGGGATTGAGAGGAGGCGGTGTTTTGGGTGGAGTAAATGGTGGGGTGAGGCAGAGGGTCAGTGGAGGGGTCAAGCAAGCAGCTGGAGGTGACCCAAACGAGATGCAGGAGATGAGCGGGGGTGCCTTCATGGGATTTGAAAGCACAAGCGAGTCAGACTCTGAGTGTTCTGATGTTGAGAGTGGACGAAGGGCTCGACTTGGAGAGAAGGAGAGGTTGAGTGTAAGTTGGCCTGTTTTTAATAATCTCACATCAGAGTAGGCGACCTTTGATCTTGTTGATTTATCTCATTCTCCCCTGAATGATTAGTAGGTGCAATATCAGTAGAATTTAATACTGGCCATCCATTTTCTGTGAACTGCATCCAATGAGACAAGAACAGTCACATCCGCTAACTTCAGTGGGAGGTACGATCAGTGAATTCAACGAATAACAAAATGAACTGGTGTGTGTGTGTGCCCAGTGATGAAACCTTTCCATTTCATCATAATTATACCGTTAATTCAGTGCAAAAATTCTTTGATAGCTACTAGTAGACGATTCACAGAAGAAATTAACATGTCTCTTGGCATGTTTCACCTCTAAACTAAGATTTTCTTGGCCATTCTTTATGACTTCAACTAAGGTCCCTAGACTGCCATCCTGGGCAGCATAGCCACTTGGGTAACTTTTTGTTTACTTATACGTTCGAGGTGGAAGCAGGTGAGGGTTATTTCTTTTTCCCTGCATTTTATCCCGGTTAATAGCACACAGACTGTACTTCTATTGCCTATTAGCACTTGTTAGAGCAGCACATCTTGTAACCAACATTTTCTCTCGTTGGACAGGCTGACTCCTCTGAGAGTGCAGGCATCCTGTTCCAAGAGCACCTGCTGGACGGGCTGCCCAACTGGATGGATCGCCTTTTTGAGGGATCCACACGTCGCTACCACATCAATTATTGGCCAGACTTTCCTATCAAGTGAGGCAAATCATATCTGAATACGTACCAAGATGAAAAAAATATATAGTGGCTGGTCTCAGGCAGCCACCAAGGCAGAAATCTTCAAGTTGACACAATATACACATATACAAAATGTTACATATTGAATCTCTGTCTCTCTCTCTATACTTAAATAGGCAGCTGGTTAACATTATTGTTTATTATTACCAATGCACTGTAAGATCCCCCACAAAAGCATGTCAATAAAAAGGCTTGTTCTTTCCACTTTATATTATTACATCTAAACATATTAACAAACCTCTCCCTGGCATCTCACTCAGTTTTCTTTTTAGCTTAGCAATGACTACAACCATACATAGTATGGGGGGAAGCTATGGGAGGATGTGATGATGGGGCAGGCATCAGAAGAGGTTGACTGGCCAAAAGTCTTCACTTATCGCACGTCTTCACTTTGACCTTCTCAGCCGGAACCATGAAGGGCTCGTTGAAAGAAAATCGGCAGTTGGACAGGCCCATCCCAGACCCCACTCCAAAGCCAAAAATGACTGGCCAGCGGCGACCTGGCAACAAGATAATTGTAATGACAGTGAAGGTATTTTTTTTCTTATACTCACGTCTGAATAGAGTCAAGGAGAAGATGGAGCCCACCAGTAGGCCAGACCCTGGAGAAAAACAAAACATAATAAGTAAATGAACAACTGAATTTAGCAATATATGCAAGTGCATGATTGGAGTATTTTCAAAGGTCAGAATTAGATTGACAGATTTACACAATGGGGGGGGGGGGGNGGGGGACATAATTTAATCCCAGTAACATTCACTGTGTGAATAATCATCATCATCAGTGTTGTTGTTGCAGCTGATACTATCGATTGAAGGATATGTACGACGGCTGTACTAAAATGATTTACAATGCCACAAACACAGTGCCCGTACAGGTTGGCAGATCTGCACAGATTATCGATACAATCCTCCTGGAGCTGAATATGCAGGAGTCATGGGTGTGGAACCTGTGTCCTCCAGGAACAACTTTTTGGAGGTCCGGCGCACCCACTCCCAGACAACTGCTTACAGTTAACAAAGTCCTCGACATGGCACCGGCAAAGGGTTTTTTCTCATGCCTCTGAACAGGAGACTGTTACTGTACTGCGTGCCACGTCAGGTGAGTACAGCGGGTGTGGAAGCACCCAAACCCAGATCCAGGAAAAAAACCCTTCGCCGACACCATTTCAAGGACATTGTTTACAGGTGTTGACTGTGAGCAATTGTCCGGTAGTGGGAATGTCGCACCTCCAAAAAGTGGTTCCTGGAGGGCCTGGAGTGGTTGACAAATCTCTGGTATTTGGCTCCAGGAGGACTCTACAATGTGTCACTATCTGCCGACCTGCATGGGAACTGTATTTGTGGCAAAAAAAAAATTGTAAATCATTTTATTATGGCTCTCATATCAAGTACTGCGTATGCCTCAAAATCTTAAGACTGAAATCATTATTTTCAATTCATGAAAATATAATCTCACACATGTTTTGGTGTTGATAAGTATTTGCTTGTGGAATTCATTCAGCCAGAGAACAGTACCAACATGACAGGCGCTTCACGGTTACTTCCATTGCTGATTTTGGTGACTCATTGGCCAATTTAATTCTGTTCCAGTCTCTGGTTGAAGCATTGTGACACAGAAGTTAGTGCCTATGGACTCTTTTCCAGCGAGATGCAGTTGACCAAGAAATATAATAATTCGATGCAACCCAGATGGGTTATTACATTTGTGTTACAGCTCAATTGCATAACATTGATTTGTACATTATGCTCTCTGCATGCCACTGCTAGAATATGCCAGAAACTATGAATATTGCATTCTCTGATTGGATTCTTCTTCGCTAGGAACAATCTCATTCCATAATTAAATTCCTCGGATAGCTCAAGGCAATAACCTAGCACAGGTACCAGCAGAGCTACAACTAGCACCTCACCCCAGAGGTCGGATTATTTCTCACACGTCCCGCCTTGCCAAGATTGTTCGATATTACAGTCACGATCAAAAATGGAACGACCGGACACCGCAACGGGGGGAAAAAAAGAACGGAAGCAAACTAAAGGAGTGCGGGGAATGATCCATTGCAGCCTCCCTCCCCCGCGTTACTGACCGCACTTGATGAGTGTGTCGGTGAGGCAGCGGTCCCACTTCTCCCCGTACAGATCTTCGGACTTGGGAGGCGCCGAGCCGCTCATCGCTCCTGATCCCTTCGTCAAGGCGACCGCCATTTTGGAAGAGGCCGTCCTTCCTCGGAACAGTGGCGCCTCACGCCGCCATTCGGCTGAACCACTCGCGTCGTCTGCTCCCATCCCGCCGGTTCATTCGAACCAGGCGGGGTGACACGATATAAACACTGTTGCTACGACACTTAAATCAGAAGGATATTTTTCATTACGTGCCTTTCATAACGCGTTTTCTCTACCTTTGTATATCTTTTCCGGAAATCACACTAAATATTTATGGTAAGTTTCATTATTTTTTATTAAACCTTATTTAAAGCAGCATACACTTGTAGGAGCAAGTTAGCAGACTTGAAGCTCAAACTGAGGAAAAGATAGTAGCGCATCTCTTGGAGGCTAGTTTGAGCTTCAGGTCTCCTACCTTATTACTCCTGGAAGTGACCGTGCAGTAGTTCATTTAAAGCCTGTGAATGGCTCATTTTTGCGGTGCCTAGGATTTTCAGGGTACACCATCTCATTGCCTGTTCTGCGATGGGATTTGATTGTGGGAGGAAACGGGATAGTGGAGGGCGCGAAAACCCACGCGAACACGGAGAGAACCCATCGACATCCTATCGTCTATCCACATTCTGTCCGACCCGGGGCTCGAACTCGGGACTTCAGAGGCGGAAGGCTGTGGCGCTAACCACTACACCACTGTTCCGCCCATTAGCACGGATAATCGGGAGTAGAGTGTAGTTAAATACGACACAGGCGCGATTTTGCGTACTTGTGCTCGCAATTTTAATGATTACGAGCACGATTACGACGGTATCCGCTAGATGTCCTTGTTAGTTCGCAGCCTTTGTCACCAGGGCGCTCTCGCCAGGTGGCAGCACCGTCCAAGCAGCGAGGGACAGAAGAGGGACAGAAGAGGGCAGGGGAGGGGGAGGGAGGAGTGGAACACAAAGGCGGCCATGTTGGACTGTCGGGCATAAAGAAGGGCGACTCTTTCGAAGGAAGCGCGTCGCGACGAGGCGGCGCCCCCCGACCCGGCATCCCCTCCCCCCACCTGCCTGCCCGCCCGCCTGCCTCCCACGCAAGACACCACGACGCTGCCATTTTTTTTGTAAAACCGCCCGCAAACTCCATGACAACCGGGGCAGGTGAGTTGCAATGCTAAAACTCGGGGCCGAACACTCCTGTCACCTGCCTGTCATACGTTGGGGGAGGGAAGAGTTGCCAAAATCAAACATTCTTTTGTTGGGGAGGGTTTTTTTTAATGGTGGGAGGAGGTGACAAATGAGCATCGAGGATTGCGGGGGCACCCTTTTTTTTTGGTAAAGGGGGGGCAGGATACACGGGGATTTTTTTTTTTGGGGGGGGGGGGGGAAGTTGTTTCCCCCGAATTGACACTCATTTTTATGGAGGTGGTGCCCGCAGCCATTTTCTTTTGTAAAATATGCGGCAGGGTTTTTGGCGAATAATGAACCGGGTATTGGGCTGTCAGCATTTTTCATTCGACACAATCCAGGTGTTCGATTATAATATAATAGATCGGAACATGCACATATTTTCATGCACATGAGTTGTTTTTTTTTGCATTTTTTTTTGCACCGGGAACCAAGCATATTGCTGTGTCAAATTCTGTCACTGCTTATATATTTTTTTGTGCAAGATTAGTGCCAAATTTTTGCAAATTCTACGGGGGCAAAAATGCAATTTTTTAAGGCACGTGCGATCGCAAATATTGAGTTAGGCTTTTTTTTTTT